>CM059998.1:13623324-13906297 GCA_030463065.1 Aphidoletes aphidimyza | reverse complement strand
TTTCAACTGAAAAATTGGTATCGTTAACTAAAGATGTTTTATGTGTGATATATGCAGCTAATTTATCACATGTTGTCGTTGGTTTGCACTTTGAAATATATATGGCAAATTGGTCAGTTTGATTGTTGGTTATGTTACTGGGTAATGCCATTTCTGACAACGATGGCTCTGAACGGGGTGATGACGATGCGTTTTGTTGATGTTGTTGTTGATTATTTGCATTAAAGATTTTTTTGAATTTGTCTGAACACACTTCACAAGTTATGGCAAATGGTGAATCCATTGTGAATGTGTCATTGAATTTTGTTAACATTTCATTGTCATATGTATTTACAATAAATGTTCCATCATGAGCTGATGTCGCCAGACCAAAAATTTTTAATACACTTTTCACAATTTTTTCATTATTTTTCCTTTCTCTCATGCATTGGATATAAACTTGATTCCCGCAATACATGCAATTAAGTTTGAGTTCTGCATATCTTTCACCCTTACAATTGTTTTTCACTCAACAATGTGGTTCTGGCATTTTGCATCAACAACAACAATAATGTAAACAATGTGAAATGTTAATGGTTTAATATTGATTTATGAGTTTTTTTTTAAAACAAAATTGGATGAATTCCTATATTTTCAGATAGAAGAGTATTCAAACTTTTGTTTTCAAACAATTTTGCAATTTTATTTTGATTTGATAATGTATTTTATATTATTAATTTGTAGAGCACAGTATTTTCGATGTAGTACGTTTGACAGTTCTTTTTCAAAAAAACCAAAATCCTGTGAAAGAAATTCTACAACGATTTGGCCTACTTCTCCAAGACAGAGGAAAATCGAATTTTGTCAATGATGAAACCAAAATTGCCAATTTCAAAACTTCATTCGATGTCGATTCACCGTTTTCGGTAGTTTGTGAACTATGTAAAGACGAATTCAAACAAATGAAACAATACGAGAACGAAAATGATAACTCTAAACGTGATCCTTTAAACTTGGGAATGGTGATGAATAATACTATGAATTTGAGTGCATTAAATAAACCATCCAGTGAAAATGACATTTTTTCAATTCATGTTTCAAAATTCGATGAAAAAACAACAACTGAAGACATTGTAAAACGCATAAAAAGTGGTACACAGCTCGATTCAGATCTATTCCATGTCAGCAAACTATCAAGTCGAAAAAATAAAATAAAAAAGTACACAAGTTTCAAGATTTTAACATTCAGCAAATCTGTATATGACCAAATCATGGATAAACAATCATGGGAGAATGATTTTACAGCTAGAGAAATTGTGACACAACAAAATAAACCAAAAAATCAAAACTCACAAAAGAAAAAAGTAAATCAAAACAATAAAAGAGCTCAGAATACGAATAAACAGTTTACAAATGTAAAGCTGAATCAAAATAATGGTACTCGACTTGACCATCGAAATTTCAATAACTACCGAAACTATAACCGTTTTCACCATAATAATAATTTTCCCAGGCAGAATAATTATCGAAATATAAACCGTTTCAATCGTTCAAATCATTATGTACCATATACGCCGATATTTAGACACAATTATCAAGATCATCAAAATTTTCCCTATCATTATATGAACACCGACCAGTTCATTCGGCCGCAATTCCAGCCACAATACCAGCAACAATTTCAACAGCATTTTCAATTACCACTTCAACCACCAATCCAGAACCAGTGGCAACCACAATATCATCCAACATATCAAAGACAACCATTTCACCACCAGTTTACTCAATAAACAACAAAACAGATGCAATTGAAGTTTTAGAATATATGATGCTACTAGAAATGCAAAATTTAGATAAGGTGCCGATCAATGATTCAACAATTGACATATTTATAGATGAAATAAATTCACTTCAGATGCAAGTGAATGAGATCCAGAAAGATACCGCAAAACCAACAACAAAATTAACAGCTAAGAGTTCATATTGCAGTGGCAACAACCTAGACAGTTTTAATAAGATTTACTGCCATAATGTTAATGGGCTTCGTACCAAATTACCAGAATTTTTTGCTAATATATTAATTTCTCCTTTTAAGGTTTACATGTTATGTGAAACTAACCTTGATGACACAATTCCATCATCAAATGTATTCCCGAATGATTTTAATGTATACAGATGTGATAGGTCGAACCTTACTGAGAGTAGTCAATCAAAAAAGAAGAAAACAGGCGGCGGTGTTTTGATTGCGGTTCATGAATCATTAAATTCATACGTAATAGGAAATGGTGAAACATTTGGTACAGAATTAATTTGTGTACAGGTGAAACTTGGCGATTTTAATTTATTCTTAATAGAATCATACATTAGACCAGACTCACCATTGGCAGTATACCAAGCAAATATGGATGCAATAAAATCATTCACATCTACAGCCAAAGCGAGTGATACAATTATAAATTCTGGTGACTTCAACCTAAGCGATCTATTGTGGCTAACTGATGATGTTGATGATCCACAAATCGCTTTTTCATTAAATGCTACCACCAGGAAAGAAATCACAATTGTTGATTCGTGCCATGAGCTTGGCTTACATCAAATCAATAAAAATTTCAACATAAACAACCGATTGTTGGATTTGGTTTGGACAAACGACACCAATTTAATAAAATGTGATGTATGTATTGATCAATTATTAAAAATTGAAGTCCACCACCCAGCCATTGAACTAACAATATTAAAATGCATTAAGAAAAATGATAGAGTTGAAAATGTCAAAACATTCCTTGATTTTCAATCAGCAAACTATGCAGATATCAATGAATCGCTTACATGCATAGATTGGAATGCCACACTTCAAATCTCAAAAATAGCCTTTAATGATAAAATAAACAAGTTTTATGAACAGATTAATGCAGTTATCAAGAAACATGTTCAGGTTAAGAAGCTCAAATCTTCAACACACCATAAATGGTTCACTCCACAACTTATTAATTTGAAAAATAGGCTGAATAAATTGCGATCCAGGAGAAAATGGTCAACGGAGGCAAACAAAGAATTTTTAATTAAGCGGACTGAATATAATCGAAGTGTCAGAAAGTCATATCACGATTATACCATTGAAATGGAACAAATGATAACTGATGAGCCATTAAACTCAGAGATACAAATTGAAACGGAACGAAAAAATGGTTTTGACTAATAACTGAACCGGAGCAATGTGAACGCTCCGGAACGTTCCGCATCTATGTGTGCGTAAGTGTGTATGCGCCGAAGAAATATTATCGATACGTATTGCTACACACTATAATATGCACACTATAATATAGACTATTCCAGAGAATATTTCATAGTGCAAAGCAGAGACGAAGGATATCGCATATAAGAGAACAAGCATGGGCAACTAGATGATTTTTTGGGCCACCAAAAATTTCATTACCAATTCTCTTTTGTGTGGATATCCTTCGTCTCTGCTTTGCAAAATAAAATATTCTCTGGAATAGTCTATAATATAGTGTGCGTATTATAGTATGTATCGATACGTATCGATAATATTTCTATAGTCAGCCCAGTGTCTGTCACTATCACGCTTACATATTGCACAGTTGTGTGAGCGTGTGATCTCATCGCATTGAACATTTTGGAACGTTCTACTTACTCCGGTTCGTTCGATACACTAGAGGAGTGAAACAGTGGAACCGTTCAAAAATCGGTTTGTATGAGAAACATCAAACCGGTTTGTATCTCTGATTAAACTTTTACAAACACGTAAAATACTTGAACAAATCAAATGATAAATTACCAAATACCATGGAATATAATGGACAGAAATCCAACAACGAATCAGAAATCGCTAATTTATTTGCTCAATTCTTCTCTACTGCCTACTCTAGATATAATCCAGATGCAGTGCGTACGTTTGAATCCAATAACAAACACAGAAACGAATTGATTAATCTATGCAGTAACATTCCAAAAGTTGATTTAACTGAAGAAAAAGTGACGCAAGCAATCAACAACCTACCAAATAACTTGGTTTCAGGCCCGGATGGAATTCCGAACTTATTCATAAAAAATGGTGTAGAATCATTAGTGAAACCTATCACACTAATTCTCAGTGAATCCATGAAAACAGCGCAAGTACCACAATGTTGGAAAACATCGTTTGTAAGGCCAATATTCAAAAGTGGATCAAGAAATGATATTAGTAATTACAGAGGAGTGGCACTCCAATGCGTAACAGCAAAAATATTGGATTCAATATTAACAGGTCATTTGAATTTTCACATTAAGAACATCATTAATGATAGTCAGCACGGGTTCATAAAAGGAAGATCAACAATTACAAACCTAATTCAACTAGGTTGCATCGTCCACATTGAACAACTTGTCGACAAATACACAAACTGATGCAATCTATATTGATCTGGCAAAGGCTTTTGATTCCGTAAATACTGATCTACTGATCCACAAACTCAATGTCATGGGTCTGAACCACGAGATTCTAAGATGGATTGAAGCCTATCTGAATGGCAGAAAGCAAATAGTAAAAATCGATTATACGAAGTCAATCCCAATTGACGTTACCTCTGGTACAGGTCAGGGCTATCCAATTGGAGCCACATTGTTTTTATTATTTATCATAGAATTACCATATTATGTTGAAGATTCTACATTACTTTCATTTGCAGATGATGTTAATGTTAATGGTCTGCACCATACAGCGTTTCTTCGCCAGAGGTGGTTTATTATAAATTTAGTAATAATAGTATATACAAAAATGTACAAATTCATTTATAATCAAAGCTTGCTAGCACCGATCAGTTAACCTATTTGCCAACCCTAACGGTTACGGAACAAAATGCTGCGATTAACTGATTGCAAAATTGATTATTATCACATTTCTATTCTTAAATTTTTAAAATATTCAATCAATCGTTTTTTTATGGTATCTGTGCTCACATTGAAATCAACTAGATATATATCACAATTGGAAATCTTTTTATCAGAAAATTCATTGAATGTATCAAGCATGAAATTCATTGGTTGGTATTTCTTGTAATTGTATTTTTCAAATGGCACTATTAATAGATTACTACTGCGTGTTTGGTAATGTGGTAAACGAAAATTGATATATTCTAATAAATGACTAGATGATATTTCACCAATGATCAATTTGTGAATAAAGACTACTTGAGCAACTGTTCTCCGCTCTTTCAAGGTGATCAAATGTAGTAACATCAGCCTATTTTCATACTTTGGTAGGTGGAATCTATCTGGCCATTTCAATTTCCGTAGAGCAAACAGTAAAAATTGCTTTTGGATTGATTCTATTCTCCTGGTCAGACCCTTCATATATGGATTCCAGACTTGCGATCCATATTCTATTATTGGTAATACAAAGGTATAAAAGAGCAGTCGGATAGTCCACGGGTCCTTGAAATCTCTACCAAATCTTTTAATCCAAGCTAGTCTTGATTTGGATTTTGCTATAATGTATTCTATGTGTGATTTGAAATTGAGTTGACTATCAAGAATAACTCCCAAGTCTTTGATTTCATTGACTCTCTGGATGACTTCATTTCCAATGATGTAATTATGATTAATTGTTGTACCCATTCGTTGAAATCTCATCAATTTGGTCTTCTTAACATTCAATCTGAGATCGTTACTACTGAAAAAGCCAGAAATGTTTTCCAAGTCGTTTTGTAATATCAAGCATTTCTTGACTCGATATGTTTGGATAGTCTAACATCATCTGCCAATGAAAGTAATGTAGAATTTTCAACATATTGTGGTAGTTCAATGATAAATAATAAAAACAATGTTGCACCAATTGGGTAGCCTTGACCTGTACCAGAAGTAACGTCAATTGGGATTGACTTATTATTACCGATTTTTACTATTTGTTTCCTACCATTAAGATATGATTCAATCCATCTTAGAATCTCATGGTTCAAACCCATAATATTGAGTTTGTGGACCAGTAAATCAATATTCACCGAATCAAATGCCTTTGCTAGATCAATGTAGATTGCATCAGTTTGAGTGTTTATTGATAAGCTGTTCAATGTGGATGAAGCAAATTCGGTCAGATTAGTGATTGTTGATCTTCCCTTTATGAATCCGTGCTGGCTTTCATTAATGATGTTTTTTATGTGAAAATTCAAATGGTATGTTAATATTGAATCAAGTAACTTTGCAATTACGCATTGGAGTGCCACACCTCTGTAATTACTAATATCATTTCTTGATCCACTTTTGAATATCGGTCTCACAAAGGATGTTTTCCAACATTGAGGTACTTGCGCCGTTTTCATGGATTCACTTAGGATTAGCGTAATTGGTTTTACTAATGATTCTAGACAATTTTTTATGAATAAGTTAGGAATTCCATCCGGGCCAGAATTCAAGTTATTTGGTAGGTTGTTGATTGCTTGCGTCACTGTTTCTTCAGTTATATCAACTTTTGGAATGTTACTGCATAGATTAATCAATTCATTTCTATGTTTGTTGTTGGATTCAAACTTATGAACTGCTTCTGGATTATATCCAGAATAAGCAGTAGAGAAGAATTGAGCAAATAAATTCGCGGTTTCTGATTCGTTGTTGGTTTTCTGGCCGTTATATTTCATGACATTCGGTAATTTGTCGTTGGATTTGTTCAAATATTTTACATGTTTGTAAAAGTTTAATGGATCATCGGTTATCATTTGTTCCATCTCAACTGTGTAATCGTTATAGGCCTTTCTGACACTTCGATTATACTCAGTCCGCTTAATCAAAAATTCTTTGTTTGCCTCCGTTGACCATTTTCTCCTGGATCGCAATTTATTCAGTCTATTTTTCAAATTAATAATTTGTGGGTTAAACCATTTTGGGTGTGATGATGATTTATGCACTTTGGTCTGAACATGTTTCATGATAACTGAATCAATCTTTTCATAAAACTTGTCTACTTTATCATCAAATGGTATCTTTGAAAGTTGAAGTATAGCATTCCAATCTATGCATGCAAGTGATTCATTGATATTTGCATAGTTGGCCGATTGAAAATCAAGGAACGTTTTGACATTTTCAATTCTATCATTAGTCTTGATGTGTTTTAGAATTGTCAGTTCGATGGGTGGGTGATGACCCTCAATTTTCAATAATTGATCAATACATACATCACATTTTATCAAGTCGGTGTCGTTTGTCCAAACCAAATCCAATAGTCGGTTGTTTGTATTGCAATGTTTATTGACTTGATGTAGTCCAAGATCATGACACGAATCAATAATTGTGGTTTGGCTCTTGCTGGTTGCATTTAATGGGAAGGCAATCTGCGGATTATCCACATCATCAGTCATCCATGATAAATCTCTTAAGTTGAAGTCACCAGACATTATGATTGTATCATTTGCTTTGGCACTAGATGTGAATGATTTCATTGCATCCATATTTGCTTGGTAGACTGCCAATGGTGAGTCTGGTCTGATATATGATTCAATTAAAAATAAATTAAAATCGCCAAAGTTCACCAGAATACAAATTTGTTCTGCACCAAATGCTTCACCATTTCCTATTAGGTGAGAGTTCAATGATTCATGAACCGCAATCAGAACACCTCCACCGCTTTTCTTTGTTTTTAATTGTTTGCTCTCAGTAAGGCTCGATCTATCACATCTGTATACATTAAAATCATTTGGGAATACATTTGATGATGGAATAGTCTCATCAAGGTTAGTTTCACATAACATGTAGACCTTAAAAGAAGAAATTAATATATTAGCATAAAATTCTGGTAATTTGGTTCGAAGCCCATTGACGTTGTGGCAGTAAATTGTATTGAATTTTTCTAATTTAGATGATGATATTGCAGAAGCCACTGGCTCTGGATTAGTTTTTTTTGATGTATCATAAATCAATACCACAAGTAAAATTAACATATTATCACTGGTAGATAACCCAGCAACAACAAGTGAGTACATTGTTGTGAATTCTTTTGAATTAAAATTTTCACTCTATCTGATAGAGATTCTTTCCTGAGACCGAAAGAAACTCAAATCAATTGAGAGAGAGACTATAAACAAAAGACATACAACGAGTGTCAAGTCAAAACAAATAAACAAAACAAATAAAAGAAGAACACTATATACAAAAAAATCAATATAAAAATCACCTACGTAAAACCACAACAACAAAATAAAAATAACAACAATAAAAAAAATATATTCGCCTTTCTTTTCATTTGCTTTGGAATCAGTGCCAAAGCAACATTGATGCTACACTGTCCAAACATATTGAGTCTGAGAACCATTGCTTGAAATTGCAAAATGACTTAGAAAACATTTCTATCTTTTTCAGTCGTAATGATCTTAGATTGAATGTTAAGAAGACCAAATTGAGGAGGTTTCACCAAATGGGTACAATGATTGATCATGACTATATCATTGGAGACGAAATCATCCAGAGAGTCAACGAAATCAAAGACTTAGGAGTTATTCTTGATAGTCAACTCAATTTCAAATCACACATTGAATACATCATAGCAAAAGCCAAATCAAGACTAGCTTGGATCAAAAGATTTGGTCGTGATTTCAAGGATCCGTGGACCATTCGATTACTCTTTTACACATATGTATTACCAATACTTGAATATGGTTCACAAGCTTGGAACCCCTACATGAAGGGTCAGATCAGAAGAATAGAATCAATCCAGAAACAATTTTTACTCTATGCTCTTCGAAAATTAAAATGGCCAAATAGGTTCCACATGCCAAAGTATGAAGATAGGCTGATACTGCTTCAGTTGATAACTTTGGAAGAACGTAGAATGGTGGCTCAAGTGGTTTTTATTCACAAATTGATCATTGGTGAAATATCATCTAGTCATTTATAGAAAGTCTCAATTTGCGTTCACCACATTACCACACAACAGGCAGTAGTAATCTATTAACAGTGCCATTGGAAAAGCGTAACTACAGAAAATATCAGACAATGAATTTTATGCTTGATACATTTAATGAATTTTCTGATAAAAAGATTCCCAATTGTTATATATATCTAGTTGATTTCAATATGAGCACAGATACTATAAAAAAGAGACTGATTGAATATTTTAAAACTTCAAGAAAATAAATGTTATAATCAATTTTGAAATCAGTTAATCACAGCGTTTTGTTCCGTAACCGTTAGGGTTGGCAAATAGGTTAACTGATCGGTGCTATCATACATTGGTTATAAATAGATTTGTACAAATTTTATACACATTTTTGTAAATTTATAATAAACCACCTCTAGCGAAGAAACGCTGTATGGTGCAGACCATTAACGTTAACATCAATATAATTCCGGTTCCAGCAGTAGAGTTAAATCCGCAAGCGCTTTTTGATTTTTCAATTTAGCTGCTGCATTCGCTTCATCGTCCAATTTCGCCAGTCCCTTTGAAGTAAGATAGGCCCTTGCTCCTACTCTCCATTTACTGTAGTTTTCACGTCCACGTAGTCTATCAAAACCCAAATTTGAATGATTTGAAGCCATTTCTATTGAAAATTCGATGAACTATTTCGTACAGAAAACAGAATACTTCACAGTAGAAAAAAAAGAACGAAGAATGCACAATAATGCAAAACAATGCAATTATAACACGAGCCGTATAAAAATGTTCAGAGTCCATATGTAACACGATATCGTTTCACTTATTCACAATTGCGTAGCCTGGGCCCATAACCTGATATGATAAAACGCTGATTTAGAGTAAATAAAATGCACGTCTGTTCTGTTGCAGTGTCACAATTAGACTAACTAATTGAATAGTTTATTCTTGTCATTTATAGTGTTATTATTCTAATGCGTGATCAGCATAGAGGTGTAAAAGAATCGGGAAAATCGTGTTCGTGTTCGTTCGATAAGTTGTGTATGAGTTCATTTTCGGTTCGGTTTGTTTATAGTATCGTCCAGTTCGTTCGGTTCGTTCGTCAATTTTTTTTTCGAAGTTCGTGTTCGGTTCGTTACATTTTTTTTTGGTTCGTTCGGGTTTGTTCGTTATGTTTTTTCTAGTTCGTGTTCGGTTCGGTTCACTAAGATTTGTTGCTGGTTCGTTCGTTTTTGTATGGCTTATATGGGAAAGATTGATTTTTTTTTTATATCAAAATTTGAAATCGAGTATTTTGAGGCGTTTCAATGATTGAAATTAGTTTTCGTATTACTACTGAATGCATTCAAACCACCAAAAAATATAAAAAATTGTAAAAATATTTCTCAAATTTTGTTCAAAATGGATTGTATGAGTTCAATTGATCAGTTGGGTCCTAAGAACTTTTTGCGATCTCAAAATATCTCAATTGATGAATGATTTTTTTTATTTTTGCGTTTTTCATCTATTTAATGGATCGTTTGATTTTGGTGAGGCCCTAGGAACTTATTCCAATCATTAGAACGGGTTTAAATATTCGAATTCAATTTTTCGTCAATTGTTTTTCAATAAATTGAGATACTTTCGTGCAGAACAGATTTACCCATTCTAATGATTGGAATGAGTTTCTTGGGCCTCACTCAACACATTTCAATGTATTTATTAGATGAAATCAGCAAAAATAAAAAAATCGTTCCTTAGTTAAGATATTTTGAGATTGGAAAAAGTTCCTAGGGTTCCACTGAAATCACACAATTCGTTTTGAACGAAATTTGAGAAATCTTTTACTACTTTCTTTATATTTTGGTAGTTTTAATGCAACCAATAAGTTCAGTGGCACTACACAAACTAATAACTTAAACTGTTTCCAATCAATAAATTATCTCAAAATGTCCAATTTCAAATGTTCGTTAAAAAAACTGTCGATCTCTTTGAACCAAAATGTTTTCTATCAATTCTTGAAAAGATTTTATTTTCATGTTGGATATTTCAATGCTTTGAATTATTTCAATAAGTTCACTGGCATCACACAAACCGATTGTGATCATTGAAATGCCTCCGAATACTCGATTCTGAATTTTCCTTTTAAGAATATGTCGTAATACTAATTGAATGATTTTAATGTGAGAATTTAAAGATTTTCTAATCAATGGATTTCATTGTCCATCGACATCCAATGGGGAACATCCAATTTAACGATTGGATGTCAGTGGAATGAAATCCATTGTTTTACGCTTCCATAGCGCCTATCTCATAGGAACTATATATAGCTCAAACTATAGGAATAGGCCCAATGTAGTCTCTGGTTTTGGTTCGGTTCGTTTGGTTCGTGTTCGTTCCGCTTGGTCTTTGTTCGGTTTCGGGTTCGTTCGGGTTCGGTCGTTACTGTGTTTTGGCAGTTCGTTTTCGGTTCGTTCGGACTAAAGATTTGTTGGCTCGTTCAGGTTCGGTCGATAATGTTTTTTAACAGTTCGTGTTCGGTTCGTTCGGTCTAACGAACCGAACGAACCTGAACGAATACGAAACGGTTCGTTTCGCTAACACCCCTAGTTCAGCATTACATTCAACAACTTTAGTGACAAAGGCCATAGAAACCAATAGCGTTGAAACGGAATATTCATTATATGATCTCGGTCCATCTGTACTCAATCAGTCTGTTCTAATAACACAATCGCGATTGGACTTTATTGTTGCAAAATTGGTACTTTTTCAACGGAAATCGGAGGAACTCGCCTCGTTTCTAAATGCAAACCATCTGCTGGGGTATACTGTTCGAAGGCTTCGATTGAAATTGTTTTTTGTTTCCATTTGAGTTCGACCATTTCGTACCGTAGGTACGCCCCCAATGTGAAATGTCCCTAAATTGTCGATACAGAAAATGATAGCCTTGTATTTTCGGGTCGGCTAGCAATTCCGATAAAAATTCCCATAGTAAAATTCTCCTGTTGGGTCTTTTGTACCTAAAATCAAATTCAAGTCTTTCAAGAAATATGATCGAGTACACTTGTTTTTGTGTTTTTTCTTTTTTTCTCAATTTCCATTAGCCGTTACCTTTATGCTGGAAAAACTTGGGCAGAAATAATTTAGTCTTTCAAGTAATTCGAATGCTCGTGTTTGTATTCGTCCAATTATTGTTTATTGAATCTCAAATTATTCACAAGTCATTGTGTTGGAATAAAGTTTCCACAAATTCAGACAATTGGTTCAATATCAATATCCGGCCCCTCTGTTCCTACAGTCGAAGTGAACCGAACGTGTTCAGGCAACGGGGAGACTTGTTTTTCATCTCTCCTATCATACTTGACAGTCCCTTTTTGATAGTATGCTGGGACGAAGATGTTTTTCGAACCAGGCTTGTATCTTAGGATGTCTTCGTCATTTCCTAAGCAGTCTCGTATGTTCATTGTGAATGGCCCACACACCCGGAGTATCAAAGTCGTTTTATGGATCCAGTATTCGGGCGGTGGCCAGGAAAATGTAAAATTGGGACTACTGTGCACGTGCAATGCTCCTTCGTCCGTTACTTGTATATGGCCAATGACTGTGCGTGTTGATGTATCAACTAAAATAACGATCTGATTCACATCTCTATGTGAAAATAGCTTCAGACGTTGGCCTTCGCCATTTCCATGTATGGCTGCCGTTGCCGTTACAAACGTTTGGTTTCCCAAAATATCCCATGACGATCGTTCGATGTCAATCAGACGAAATTGCTTTCCCTCTTCGTTTATTCTTAGGCAAAAACGAGGCCGCACCTCTCTGGCGTACCATAGCATGCTAGTGGTTGAACGATTTGAAGAGAAATTTCAAAAACATTAACTATCTTCAAAAAAAAATCAACCTTTGCATGGAAATTACTTCCAAAAATGTTAACGGTTAGCATTCATTCGCACTAAAATGACACTTACACTGGTTTGTTTGATTTTTTTTTTCTCTGTTACTTTGCAATAAAAAATATCCCATGTGTTTTTGGCTGATCCTGCATATGGCGGTACGTGTGCTTCCTTTTAAACGTTGAAACCAAAAGAATGCGGCGGAAATAAACCTTTGACATCTCAGTCAAATGCAGTTTTCCAACCTGAATATGGTTACATTCGAATTCAGCACTCGTGGTACTAGATTTCCGCCTATATAGAATATCTCTGTGACAGTTTGACACATTCAATAGTCCATTGTTGTTGACGTTTAGTCGTATTTCAATAGCATGAGAAAAAAAACAACTGAAAATCAGTGAAATGACTTCGTTTTTAATGCAAAAAAAAAACAAAAAAAACTGAATGGTTTTCGATCGTGTGCAAAAGACTGCCTGTGTTTCATTCATATTGCGGTTGTTTGGTGCATGTGGTTCACATTTCATGGGATTATTTACTTCTATCTATTGGATTTGCTGCACCAGTGAAAGGCTTCAGGCTCAACTGCAATTTACACTGTGGCATAGGAAAATTGCCATTGGATTGAGTTTATTTGTCGATATTTTGTCTTGACTTTTATAAATGTCAACAACCTTCGTATGTTTCATGTTTTTTTTTTCCAGGATGGCCAAATAGACGAGTCTACTGTGAGACAATGATATCAAACTGCAGTTGGCTGAACTTGAACATGCCTTTCACCGATTATTATCTAGTGAAAATCTGTGAAGCGTGATATTTGCCTATTTCACGCTGCTGTTGATCCATCAACATATAAATATCGCTGGAGTTAACCACTTTGTCTTTGATATAAGCGATTTTCTTACTCGGGGCTAATTTCTGAGCGTATTTGTTACCAGCCGATGACTGTCTATGGACTTGTATATAGACCATATCGCCTGGCTTGAATGATCTTTCTTTCGCTCTCAAATCATAGCGTTTCTTATTTTGTTCGAAGGCGGCTCTTTGAGTTTCAGCGGCTTCTTCATAAATAAGTTCGCGCCTGTCTTCCTCATTTGTTGCTTGAGGGTTAGCATCAGCCAATAGCCGATGTTCATCACCAGTCTGTGATTTTTCTCGTCCGAACACGATATAGTAGGGTGATTTCCCCGTACTTGTTCGGGCTGTGGTATTTAGGATCATCACGATCTTTTGCATGTAGCTGGCCTATTCAACGTGATTGCTTTTATTAATTGGCTCAGCTTTTAACATGCTTTTCAGGCATTTGTTTGATGCTTCGACCACATTGGCTTGTGGATGATATACGGGTGTAGTCACATGTTGGACTTTATGTGACTCCAAGAACTTTTTAAACAACTCACTGGTGAACTGACTGCCATTATCTGAATAGACTATCTCTGGCGTCTCGAATTTGTAGAAGATTTCCTTCTCGAGAAAATCTGTTATCACATTTGCCGTCGCTTTAGTGCAAGACTTGGCAAAAATATATCGAGAAAAGGCACAGATTGCCACAATCACAAACATGTGCTTGTGATATTTAGATGGTGGTAACGTCCAACTAAATCTACAGAAATTACCCGCCCAATTCCTTTGGCATCTCGATATTTCCCAGTCGGAACTCTTGTGTTCTCATTGGATGGCTTTATTTGTCTGCAAATACTGCATCCAGTGACATATTTATAGACGTCCTGATTCATATTTGGCCAATAATAAGTGGACTGTATGGCTCTCAGAGTTTTCCAAAAACCCATGTGACACGAATCATCGTGTTTTTCTTTCAACACTGATGAAATCTGTTCCTTTGGAACACACAGTGTCCACAGTCGATCGCCACTAGTCGAATCGTATCGACCCCTTCGATATAATAAACCCTTTTCGTGTTTATATTTGTCTAATTTTTTGGTTTTCGCTAGACCTAGCATTTTATTGTACCATTGGTCGGAAGGTTTTATGCCTGCTGTGATATCTATCATCTCTACAGCTCGTGATAATGCATCTGGTGCTGCCATAAGCTTCCCAGGCCTATGTTCAAATGTAATTTGAAACGCTTGTAGTCTCACTGCCCAACGAGCCAGTTTACCATGCGGTTCTTTCAGATTTTGTAACCATCTGAGACTAGTCTCAGATTAAGATTTTAGTTTTAGATCAGTTACGACTGTAAAAGGTACTCCATCAATGTATGGTCGGAATTTCTCTACTCCACTGAGTACGGCTAGGCATTCTCTTTCAGTTGCACTATAATTTTGTTGCGTGCGTGAGAATTTGACTGAATGATATGCAATTACCTTCTCTACTCCGTCTTGTACTTGAGTTAGAATACAAGATCTGGCTATTAGACTAGCGTCAGAGTAGATCTTGAATGGTAATTTATAATTGGGTGGTGCCAAGACGGCAGGCGACATCAGCGCTTCTTTAATTTGTTCGAAGCCTTTTTCAGCTGATTCGTTCCACTGAATTCTCTTCTGGTTATCGCCCGTCATTAAATCTGTAAGAGGAGCCAATATTTCTCCGGCATTCTCAATAAAACGACGATACCAGCCGATTAATCCTACTAATCGACGTAGTTCGGTTACCGTTTGTGGTCGTTTGTAAGTCAAAATTGGTTTAACTCTGTCCGGATTTGCGGTTAACCCTCTCTCGGACAACAAATAGCCTAAAAATGTCAATTGTTTCTGACAAAAGGAAGATTTCTTTTGGCTAATTGTTAAATTCGCTTCTCTTAGGCGTCTGGCCACTTCACGAAGCAGTTTGATGTGTTCCTCAAATGAACCACTCAAAATGATGAAGTCATCGACATAATGATAGACTTGTGGAATTAGATCTCCGAATACTTTGTCTAACATTTTAGCTAAGTCGGCCGGACTATTTTTAAATCCCATAATTGCTCGTTTGTAGCAATAAAATTGATGGCCAACTGCAAAGCTAGTTTTTAGTCGATCTTCTTCCGCAATCTCAATTTGGTGAAAAGCCTGGGTTATATCCAAACTTGTAATGTATTTGGCCTGCGGCAAATCTCTTAAGATTGTATCCACGTTAAGCGTTGGATATGCGTCTGCCACAGAAATTTGATTCAGGCCCCTGGCATCTACACAAATTCGACCTCCCCCAGTCTTCTTGCGCACCCATAAAATAGGCCATCGCCATGGACTGAAATTGATTGGCATTATAATGTCTCGTTCAATCAAATTGTCTAATTCCTTCTTTACTTCCTCCATTATGTATGGAGACAAAGGATATTGCTTGCGCATAATTGGCTGTGCGCTTTCAGTATTTATACGTTGAACGTATACTGGAGTTTTATTCAGTGGACCAGTTTCCGGAGTGTACGGGAATTCTTTCAGTACTTCGGTTAATTGTTTCTGCTGGTCCTCTGTTAATTCATGAGGCTGTGACACACAGGAATGTTTCTCAGGTAAAACATCGTTCACGGTATCCGTGGCATCATTTGCTGTTCGAACTTCAGCATTTACTGAAATCGCACTGATTTCATATTTTTCTTTGTACAATGCATGGCGTCTATGTCTACCAGGCTGTTTTGTACGATCTGGTTTAGTTCGGGTGACCGTTCGGGATCGGAATTATTACCATTTGATCAGAGCTATTTTCCCAATGTGCCTCTAAAATTGGAGAAATGTCCTGATATTTAATTCGTTCGGTCAAACTCTAGGGTTGAGCAGACGATTCAGGGCTGTGTACTGTCGTACATCTTACTTTTTGAGTTCTATCAGGTGATTTACCCCTAGATTTATTCCATTTTGGAACCGAATTCAAGAGACGTCGCAAACTTGGACTGTTTTTGTTTGTATGTGTGCCAAACATATTATTACAGTCTGATGAGCTAATTCCATTCATGTTCATCATGAAATTTTCACCATTTGTGAAAGTATTTTCTTCAAGTAATTCCATTTGTACTGGTGAATATTTCTCTATTGCTCCTACCTCAGCGATTTCTGATAGTCTTTTAGCTTCAGACAGAAATTTAGCATATTCGCCCCAGATAAAGCGAATATCAAATGCTTTCCAGAAATTTATGCCAACAATGAATTGACTTTTCTGAGTTTTGATTACAATTGTTGGTAATATTTGACTTTTATCACCAATTGTATATCTTAACCACATTACTCCATTTGTGGCATGCTCCGTTTTGCTGACTGTCAAAATTGTAGCATTACACGGTTTAATTTCGGCCCGATACTGGTCTAATTCTTTGACATCAGTATAGCCGATGACACAAATCATTGAACCAGTGTCCAATAATGGTAAACATTTTATTCCGTTTACCTCAGTCTGTATGTAAGGTCGGGCATCGTGTGGCAATTGATAAATAGGAGGAGATTTATCGCCAATGCACAAACTATGGACTTCCACTTTTTCTGGAATATCCTGCAAATTGACCATTTCGACTTGTGTCAAGAACTCATTTACTACGGATCGTACTGGTGATTCCGTATTCTGTGTTTCCACTGGATCATTGTGAACACTTGTCTTCGGTGGATGGATGTCACTCGTTTGAATCATCTCCACCGGATTCGATGCACCTGAAGTGATTGCGACTGGATCTGATCGGTGCCTTACATCAGAATCGCTTGTTCGTTTTTTGAACTTGTGTTGGTCTTGCAGGCTTCACATTGCGATTTGTACACGCCCGGTTGTCCGCAACCATAACAAAATTTGCCTTTTGGCTGTTCGCAACGGTCATGGTGGTGACCCCAGCCTCTACAATTTTTGCAAATAATCGCTTCAGATCCTTTATCATTTTTAGTAAATGGTTGATCTCTTCGATCAAGATCTGGCCTCGGTTTTGTCTTTACGAAACGCTCCTTGATTTTTGCCTTAAGCGCTTCAACCGCCCACTCCAAATTATCTAACTCGGAACTGTCCTCATGACTTCCTTCTTCATTAGCGGTAGCCCCATCGATCTCCACAGCCTCTACCTGCCGGCTAGGACGATATCGATACGGTGTCATGATTGGTTTGGACTTTTTCGGTGGTCTATTTCTTACCAAATAGTTGGCTGTATTCCGTAATTCATCTAAAGTAGGGAAATTCCGAATGGACGTTCTTCTGGGGGCCGAATATGATCCGACGGTACCTTTGGTTTAGCTAGAACCTCGGATTTTTTTCTTTGTTTTGCTTCCACAGTAATTTTAATTCGGAAAATATAAAAAACACTTTTTTCTGGGGCATCTTAGGTATATGAGTCCAAGGAGGAAATGTAGAAAAGTATGCATGACATCTGATCTGTCAATGGAATTGTCAAGCATGTTTATATTTCTCCCGTTCAAATTAGTCTAACCACAAATTCGTGCTTCGTGCCGATTTTTTTACACTTCAACAAAAAAAACCAATGGAAATTGAAACGGGGATTGATACACATGCAAATGGTTCATGCCGTTTGCGTTTGGCAAATACAGATGTTTTGGTTGCTGTTAAATCGGAAGTTGATATTCCACCGGTTGAGAATCCAGATGAAGGTAAAATTACATTCTTCGTTGATTGTTCAGCAAATGCAGCACCCGAGTTTGAGGGTCGTGGTGGTGAAGAATTAGCAATGGAATTTTCAAATACACTTGAGAGTGCGTATCGTTCACGGCAAGCATTCAATTTAAAGAATATCTGCATTCTACCGCAACAACGATGTTGGAAATTGTTTTTCTCAATCGAAATCGATTCATTTTCACGGATTTTGGTGTGAATTTATTTAGATTCTTGAGTGTGGTGGAAATTTACACGATGCGAAAGGTGCCGTTTAATACACGATTGCCAAAAGCTCTGATGGACGGTGGTAGGGTTGATTTAGCATTGTCTGAAGATCCTTACGATTGTGTTCGCAAGTGGAATCGATTCCGATTTTATTTTTATCACAATCTGTAAAATTGGAGAGCATTGTGTCGTCGATCCATCGGCTGATGAAGGAGTTTGCAGTTCAGCTAGTTTGGTTGTTGGTGTTTGTAACAGAAATTGTATTGCCTTTTATTATTAAAACAATGCTTTTTTTGTTTATTTCAACTTGATTTCTTTCCCTACTTATGCTACTTCATCGTAATTGCTTTTAGTTGAATTTCTATTTTTTTTTATTCAAAAATAGTTTCTATGCTACAAATTTTCTATTTGGCTATCGATTTTTTTTTTTTTGAAAAAATGATGAACGAACAGAGGCAAAATTGATTTTCTTATCACAAATCAATAAGACTATAAAGTAACGACATTTGTTTCTGTTATAAGCGTATTAAGGTTTTAAATTACAATTAAAAACAAGAAGACCACCCGTTGTCTACAGAAATGCGAGCGCTGGAAGGGTACGTGGGTTGATTTGTTTTTTCTTTTTCTTTGCTTGCTGTTTTATTATGAGATTTTGGGATTTTGGGAATATTCAATGTCTTATAACTATCAAATGGCTACGGGATATTGTCGACGTCTCATCGATTTTAGTTTTCGATACAGAATTTCCGGCAACCAAATTATGATCACAATTATTTGAAGGGCATTTTGCGCATGCAAACATACTGAATAACTACCGGTGTAATCACGAATCCAACCTAATTGTAAAATACAAATTAGCAAAGAAATAATGCAAATCTAGATGTCTAATATTTGTTATTTCCAAGCAACTATCATAACAAACACTCCTTTCATGATCATGATTAGGCTTAAGGAGCATAATTATGCCAGCGGTGATATTATGGAAGAACAAAAGGAAGATGAAATAATAAAACTATGTGAAACATCAATATATGTCTTGGGGGTTATATCATTCAATAGATTCGTCTCATCTGTGCTCATGCACTCTTATTCAAATATCTACCAAAATTCACCACTATTCAATGCAAGTGAATCTCTGATTGGAATATTCACGCAAATCCGCATCTCTTGGACAATTTTTTCACCATGCATTTTGCAATGTTAATCTTATGGAAAGTACCGTTAAAATGTCGCTAATATAAAACACATTGTGAATCGTATTTTACAGTCCGAGAGCGACACGCTCTCTTCACATTTGTCATTTTCTTCTTCGTGCTATCGTCACATTTCTCATTATCGGTCTATTCGCAACAGAATAATATAGCCAAATATCTAAATATTCACCGAGATCGGACGAAATCCATTGAATGTAAACATAATTTAGGACCTAAGCAAAATTCTTCTGGATTCACATGTTTGAAGTGCGTTAAAACCCCCTAGATTTATGTGTGCACCAGCATAAAATATGAAAAAAAATCCCTCGGAAATTAGAACAATTTCAGAATGTGTTTTAATTTCCGAGTGTCTACTGTAAATGTAAATCTCAATAATTATATTTTGAATGATTTTTCTTACAATTTTTTTGGAAAAACAGCTATTTTGACAATTTTTTTTCAAACGAGCTCCTCCCCTGTAGGAAATGAGATTTCGCATATGGTCCCCAAACAAAAAAATCTTGTTTTGACTAGTACTAACTGGAGATTGATTTCAACCGCTTTTTTTTCGCTTAGAAATCAACAATTATTTAAAAAGTAAAAACAATACATTTTATTTGTTTTATTTCATTTTATTCAGTAAAGTGTATATTTACAATGTGTTTCTGTGTATATCATTAATTTTTGTATGCATAATTTGTTCGTTTTTCTTTCGGAATTCTATGTCAATTGTATTTGAGCAGCGGTTTCAATAAATTCTCTCACAAACCTCAATTTATTTTGCTGCCAAATGAATTATTACAAATTACATTATGCGATATGGCTTAACTTAATATTTTTAACTTTTAAAACATTTTCAAATTCAATGCTCTAGCATTTGTAGGCTATTGATTTTTTTTAAAACCCTTTATATTTAAGTTGAAAATTGAGCATTTTGCAGCAGTACTATTTCATAAAAATAATTTCATACTTGTGCATATGGCACGAATCGCAATTTCGAGTTTTTGAATGTATCTATCTGATATATGGCGCAAATTTGGACGAATAGGAAATTTTACTGCTGAGTTTCTCTATGTTTTAAGTAAAAGGAATCTTGTGAGAATAATATCGAAATTATATGAGAAATTCATTTTCGAAGTTTCGGACGACAGATGGAGGATAAACCGAGGACTTTTCGGAAAAAATGAGGACATTGTAGAATTGTAGTTTATTTTCTGTGAAAAATGTTCGAAAAACGGGAACAAAAAGAGAATCAACTTGTATCAAATTTTATAAGATACAACTGCATTTTCTGAACATTTCGAGTACGTTTAATGGTTTTATTTCGATTTCGCAATGTATGCTCAACAAAGCTACACCATTTAACATTGCGTTTTACTTTTCCGCACATGAAATATGCTTAGGATGGTTTTGCCTCGAATTTTCAACTCCACCGCTCTTGAGTAAATGAACTCAGATCAGGCTCAAATTTTGACCAGAATCTCAGTTCACCAACAAAGAGTCTCTAAGATTTTCGTATCATTTGACAGATTTACTTGACATGTGACAAATGCACTAAATATGTAGTAAAGTATTTTATCGCCATCACAAACCAATGTAAGTATCGCTCTAGATGTTTAGAAAATAATTCTGGCACGGCTTTTTTCAAATGTTGCATTTTTTAATCTCAAATGCATCATTTTGACAGTCCAAGTTTGCGACGTCTCTTGAATTCGGTTCCGAAATGGAATAAATCTAGGGGTAAATCACCTGATAGAACTCAAAAAGTAAGATGTACGACAGTACACAGCCCTGAATCGTTTGCTCAACCCTAGAGTTTGACCGAACATCATTTGAAAAAAGCCGTGCCAAATTTTTTTTTATATATCTACAGCGATACTCAAATGACCATCTATTGGTTGGTGTTGGCGATATTGTACTTTGCTACATATTAAGTGCATTTGTCACACGTCAAGTACATCTGTCAAATGATACGAATGTTTGTTCCTTAACTGAAGAGATTCTTTGTCTTAGCACTTTTTGATTTGGATACTTGGTACCTCCGGTGCAAAATGGCGTCGTCGTCGTCTGTGTATAACTTTCGAACGGAGTCTGAAATCTCAAAATGGCCAAAGCAAGTTTGTTCAGTATTATAACCAGATGTTTCCTATTTAATTTGAGCCATATTCGCATAGCCGTTCCGGAGCGAAGTGCATGAGTTGGGTTTTCAGTACATTTTTACACAAAAACTGATATCCACACTGATATCAAGTCCAGTTGATAGTCTACATATTTGAACAATGCACAAAATTTATCTTCAGGCTAAAAAATCACGGACTGTGAACAGTTGTGAAAATGTACGAAATTTTTGGAAAATCGAGTTATGATTTGAATATGAAAGGAGTCTCAAATCGAAAAATGATGGCAAATTTGTTTTATTGTGTAACAGGATGTTGTGTGTTGAAAATTTGCTGTAATGAAAAATAACATTTTCCCCGTTTTCAAAAGTCAGGATTATGGATGTCATTCAATTTATCGTAAGAATGTTTTTATTCTTTTCAAAGTGGAAAAACTCCCCTGTATTAACCATCGTCAATTGTGATGATTTTTTCAGGGATTACTTGGGGCTGATAATAGCAGCCCATCTGAAAATAACAGCTGAAATAGCAAACTAAATTGAAACAGCGGCTGAAAATAGCAGATATTTTTCAAATAAAACAAAAGATTTCATTGATGGTAATGGAATCCAAGTTATCAGACTATTTTAAACTATTTTCAGATAGGCTGTTATTTTCAGCCCATAGTAATCCCTGTGAGTGAATAGGGAATGTCTTTTTGAATTTTCAATGGATTCAGTTAATTATTTGTGCTTTTTGTTTGGGAAATATATAATTTTTGACAAAATGGTAAATAAATTTGACAATCCCAAGGAAGGTTTCAAGGGAAGGTAAACATTTTCTAGTGTGCTACCTAAATTCATGCTCCACCACAAAAGGTAGGTATTTTCCAATCAAACTAAATGCAATTATTGGAAAGAACAATTTGACAGTTTTGTGAGCCTAGTTTATACCTCAAATTCTTTTCCAGAGTAGTAAGATAAAATGCGATATGGGAACTAGATTAACTTTAAAATATTTTTCATGCCACAATTTGGCGCGAACAGTTCCATTTCGTCACTTCCATTTGGTTTTTTTTGTTTTACGAATGATTTCGAGATCTGTGACGCATGTTGTAAACAGGTCTTTGGGTTGGAGTATGCCACTTTGTAAACCATTTTTTCAATACACAAGAGGTAGTATTACGCTTATTCAGCTTATACATTTAACACCACGCACTTATGAGCACTATGGTATAAATTCAATGAACTGGCTCAGGTTGATTTGAACATAGTGTCGTAGCTGGAATTAGATTCAAGGTGGGAATAGAATTGATGAAAAACAAATATCTTGCTGTGTATGATAATAATTTCAAAATACTGTGCTTTTTCATAGGGATTTTGATCGAATTTCCAACCTCAAAACCCTCTCATACCACTCCTAAATACAGTACTTCAGTTCTTCATTCTGGCATTTATAGTAGAGCTGAGCATGAAAACTTTTTATCAATTTTTTTTTCTGCTGAAAATTCAAATCGCATCTCTTTTTTGAAAATTTTTGTTTGAAATTATCTTTGAGCAAACACATTTTTGGCTCAACAAATTGTTCGTGATCAGGGGACTATTGGTCAAACATCTTTTCAAATTTAACGTTTCATCTAATTTTTTCTCGATTTTTGATGTAAAATATGAACATTTAACGTGTTTTGAAATCTTTTCAACAGACAAATGGTGAACTTTTCAACAAATCTTGATATCATTTATACATGCGCACAAAATATGTTGAACAGTTCATATGTTTCAGTTGCAAATATATTAAAAAACGTGAAATGTTCATATTTTAGATCGACAATCACAAAATGAAATGAAAAGTTCAATTTGAAAAGATGTTCGAACAATAGGCCCAGCTCTCACATTTAGCCCTTAAGTATCCTCATTTTTAGCCCTTGAGTTGATTGTCATAAAAATGAACTTGAATCGGATTTTGACCTTTTCAAAACGAAAAAATTTTGGTCAACTAAATTGAAATTGACAACATGTTAAAAAAGGATTTATCAAACGAAAATTGATTGTATTGTTTACGTTACAACATTATAAACAAATTTTATATTATCATTATTATAAGTCTAATGAACGATTCAAACCATTGATAATCAATGGTCGACTCGTAGCTGCTGCAACACAAACTATTATCGCTTGACATTATGCAATTACATCTATTTTATATATTTTTTAAATTTATTCTAATAACTACAAATCATTTTACATGAAAACTTTTTAATAACATATTGATTGCAGTATGTTAATCTTAAAATTGTAAACCATACGGAATCTTTGATGATAATTTGTATAATGAGGACATCGTATTATTATTTAAATTGGAACTATTGCAAACGGACGTTGGAATCTTTTGAAGGTTAGTATTTTCATTATTTGGAGCTCTAGTTCTTGATCCGTTGGTGATGCGATATAGATTGCTTTTATTTTACTCAGCATACACAAATTAGCAATTTCGAATAATTAAATTTCTTAGAATAATACTTAAAAAAACGTTATTATTATTATATAAATTAAAACATTCAATTGATTTATTGTTTATTTGAATTTTTGTTCGTATAGAAATTTAATTTGTTTTGCCTTCTTTTGCTTTTATAAAATTCCTCTATAGTTGCCTTCTTATTTAGCTGCATTCATTAACTCTTCATAGCAAGATTTTCTTCGCTTATGGATAGTTAGGAAAATATTTTGGATTCTGATTAAATGCAATAAATTCTAAAATGATGTTTCGATGACTAAAAAGTTTATAATTTGAAGCTTTTTCTTATGAAACTTATTTTGTGATTTATAAAAATAAAAACTAAAGAAAAAATCAAATGTCCTCAAAATCGATTATTACATACCATTTGACTCTACTGAAATATCGTCTCAAGCATAAAATTCACGATTGTTTGCATTTTTTGCATACGAATTAACTGCTGGTGATCGTTTTGGTTCATCCAGGGCATATGAGCCCTCATCTTTTTTTCGCATCCGATAAACGATAAACATTACAACTAAAATGGCACACAACAATCCGACAACAGCTCCCCCGATTACAGCTATACATGGAAATAATAACGAAGAGAAATTTGAAATGTGGATCTTTAGCATCAATCTTGCATGAAGGAAAAAATGGGCACACCTATACTATTTTTTCTTAGGCCATAGGTTAGCATTTATTGGAGATAGAAACGAAATTTATTGGAGACGTGACCCCTCAAAAATCCACAAGAAACCCTAAGGAAACCCCATAAATGCACTATTCCAGCCAAAATCAAGTTTAAAACATCAAAAATTAGCTTAAGACAGCGATCTCAACCAAAGTGAAGATATGATACACAAGTGCTAAATGTTGAATGTGCTGCAAAAGTGACACTTTTCATCTTAATGGTCAGCTGCTAGACGATATATGGCAATAATGTTCTACAATTTTTATGGTTTTGTCGAGTTCTACAAGTTTTCTTATCAAATCTTTTATCTATCTCTCACCTTTCGACCGAAAAAATTGAAAAAACGAACTTTTTCCACGAACTTTTTTTCACGATTTTTTTAAATTTTCTCAAATTTCATATCTGGTCAACCCCTTGATAGAAATCATAATCTCATACTTTGTTGGAGAGGGCTTGACACCTGCTACAAATTTGCTCCATATAGCTCTTTTCTATCTCCAATAATTGTTAAGCTATGGCCTCAGAAAAAGAAGGGTACATTTTTGTGAAAAATGTCATACCCCCCTTATCTCCTAGAGGGAGGGCGAGCGACATTTTTTTGTATATATGTGACCCCCACCCCATAAGCTACAACCCCCAACATCAGACACTTTAATTTTTTATACTACTTCAGTAAAGTGTGGTTATGCCGAAAAATGAACCTTGATTGCACATATGTTGATATTCAACCCATAAAAAGTTATAGGTTCAATTTTGGAATTTTACACTTATGAAAAATAATTTTATGTGAATGATGCGATTAATGCGCGAGTTGCATTATTAATAAACGTGTTTGTTTTTTTAGATTATCGAAATGATCAATATGTATACTGTACCGGCCAAAATGCCTGGCTGTGCAAAGAAGCTGGCTGTTCGATCTTCGCCTCGGTTATCCATAATGAACACTTCGTTTCCAGGTGGTGTATGATTTGTTTCAATACCCGACGAAGGTTTCCCAGTAGCTAGATTTCCGTTTGTTTGATCCAAATCGATTTCGTTTCCTTCTCCTCCGCTTACACCACTATCCGAATCGGGATTCTGTTTATCAACTGTTTCACATATTAAAAATACATGTCCGATTAGTTCGTGGGTAATAAAATACTATTGTTCAAATATTGGGAATGAATAAATAATTTCTTAATGCTTTGACCAGAGGTTACATTTTCTTAAATTTAATATGAATTTATGCATTTTAAGTGATGCAATGCATATGAATATTAAGAGCTGTTCCAAATAGCTTGACATGATTAGGATATTTTATTCATATTCATAAAATCAAACAAATATGATTATGAATGGAATATTCTTGTTCACCGGAATAAGTTGTGGTGAATATCATCTTGTGAGTGTGAGAGATGGAACCCATGTATCATTTATGGATTTTTCATCGAATTTCGGTCTTATGTCATCGAATCTGGAACTGGCAAGCACGCTCCGCTCTGCTCACTTTTAACTTTTGCCGACCTGATGCTCGCTCTTTCGAACAAAGCACACATTCCATTTAGTTTATTCTATCGATGACATCCCACTTGTGCTGGCTGCGAACATGTTCGCGAACATTGTATTTTTGGATATTTGCATTACGAAAACAAATCCAAAATTGGAGTAACATTCTGCGAACAACTGAACTGCGCTGCGATTTTTTCATATTTGTTTTTTCATGAAAAATGGCCAAAAATGGTCAACTTTAAAATGCAATATCTCTTTTATTTTCCAACCAATTTTGATGTTTTTTATATGGAATAACACTAATTTTTCCATTTGCCATATTACAATGAATGTGAACTAGAGTGCGCCAGTGCGAGTCCCGAACGTTTTCACTTTCATTATCTTTGAATAACACTGGCTATAATCAAAACTGGAATACAACTGATTGACAACCGCATTTTGGATTGCAGGCTCATTGTGAGTGAGTAAATCGTAGCCTAACTCTAATCGAATTGATAGGAAAACGCCTCGCTCGCACTGGCGCACTCTAGTTCACATTCATTGTAATATGGCATGGACAAATTGTTGAATTATTTGAGGACTGTGGAACGACTATATATATTTCACAAGCGCCACGTAAAATTTAATATCAGTCATTTTGTGGGCAAGATCTACTAGTGCGCCACTCTGTTTATACCTCGTTCAGAGGTTTTTCATCTTATTTTATCTACGAGAGAAATTGAGTCGATTTTCTTCATTATGGGGTATATCAAATGATAAATCGGACATATTTGTAGGCAAAATTTGGGAAATACTTTTAAATTCAACCAGAAACAAGTCTTGATTTATGTTGAGATCGTTTATTGGGATCCAAAAATTGAATTATCCAATTATACTATCCAATAAATTTATCAGCTTGAATATTTTCATAATATAAATTTATTTGATAAATTTGATGCGTCCACCGTATCGATGCGACGCTCCAAAAGAAAAACAATGGATTCCATTGATAGTCACACTGAATGTTTGAGTTACACGAGACATCCAACAAAACTCAAGTTAAAACTCAAGTTGAGATCCCAAGATCTAAAGTCAAAACTCAAATGAATCCATTGTTCTACGTTGATCCAAATTTGGATGGTAATTTCGAAAGGTAAATTTTTTTTTTGAAAATTTCAATGCTTTTAATGAATTCAATAAGTTCATATCTCGAAAGGGGCTAAGGAAATCCGAAAACTGAACAAAATGTCAACTCCCAGAGAGAGCCACAACGCCTGGTTGCTTCGATTGCATAAGATCGGAATCTTATGAAAAAACGATCAGATGATCCATGGGTTCATTGGATTTGGTCTAGTTCCATCTCTCAATCTTCCATATGAAATCACATACCACTTTTGCTAAAGAAATATTTTGACGAATAAGATGTTATTCTTATCGTTACTCTTATTCCTACTCAAATGACTGTTAACAAGTATTCACTATTCACGAATAACATTGTTTCTATCTTATTCGTGAATAAGAGAATAGGATTTGTGAATAACGTCACCAATTTGCACAGCTCTAATATAATCACTTGTTTTGACCTATACCAAAGCTATTTTATTGTACTCAATTTGCATCGAGTATCTTCAATAAAATTTGCATGAAACTTACTATTTCTTAATATATGTAAAAATCTAGCTTAAACATAAAGAAAATATGGCGTAAGAGACACTAGTCGATACTACACTAGTACTTTGATTTTTGAATTTTTCTCCTTCTTGAAATTGAATAAATATTGTATTAACAGAATTATGTTGTGTATTAGATTTTTGTGTGTGCAGCCATATTGGAGTCACATATAATGGAAAAATCTATTCACAGAGAACATAAAGGCCTTTTCTATTCAATTATCTGTCAAATTCCGAACAATTAGTCAGATAGAACTAAGAGACAAGAATCTTCTCGAACTTGAGGAAAAAAACAAAATTCATTTTCAAAAAACAAAAACTAGATGGTAAGATTCTTGCTCTTCATTGTAAATCATTTAAAACATATAACTTGAAACTTTTTAATTAAAAAAAAAATCTGAACTATTTATTGGTTCGGAATTTAGACTGTTGACGATAAAACAAAAAAAACTTTTTGAAATTAGCGAAAAGGAAAAATAATGGTGTGCTTCTATTGTTTTAAACTCAGATTTTTCAACGAGAACTATAAGTTTATCTGTAAACTTTTTGGATGTCGTTTGTGATTAATATTCTGATATTTTAAAGCGTATTCAACATTTGGGAACCGGGCTCGGGTGATTATATAATGCACAGAGAATGAAGAGGATGATTTTCGAGTTGACTTATACACCCATTGTGTGCTGTATTCTGATGCCGTAAAATATCCGATTTATGTACTTTGAAATTGTTCTTTCTTAGCTGACAGGATGCAATTGTGTGTGATATTTTCATGGAATCAATCATTGAAGTACAAAGCATTAAGTCCACGTGAAGAAGTTTACAGTAACACGAATATACAATCCATTTGATAATGCAAGATGGAAACAGATAAATAAAATAATGAATTTCATTATGTAAATGTAAACAAAATTCTACAGGAGTTATGATAATTTGGAAATGAATGAAACGGTAAATACAATGGACCTTCAAAAATTAGAACAGCCAAATTTCTTACAAAGCATATACAAATTTCAAGAATGAAGATTAGTTTAGAATCATCTGTGGGGGAGTAGCTATAAAACTCGACAACTCGATCAGGAGTCCTGAATCAGGACGCGATAATACATATAGATTCTTCTGCAAACATTTTTTTATAGACTTCTTTAGGTTCCTCGAAATTAATTTTTCATATACTCTTAATGGAGTATATTACTTAAATATTTGAAACCAACCAGGTTATAATGATCCGTTTTTAAATACCGTCATGGTATTATAAATACATTCAATGAACGTATAAACTGAGATAACATCGGCCTCTGATTGAAATCTTGTATTTTTTCGGCACAAATTATCCTAATTTTCGAGGGTCCTCTGTTCCAGTGTATCGGAATAATATCATTAAACATATTTATAAAAAAAAAATTATATAAATATCATGCTTTGGTGTTCTTACGTGAATGGTTTGACAGAAGAGCATTTTGAAGAAAAATATAAATTCAAAGAATGAATCATTAAAAAAATAATCCAAGTGAATAACATACTAAAGTATGTAGTAATTTGTTGCATTATGTTATCTGTCACTTTGTGGACTTATGTCCACAAATCATTTTCGAAGGGTCTATTTTTGAAAACTTTTAGAATAATTTAAACAAATTAAACAATCAACATATAAAATACCACAGCTATTGCAAAGTATACTTTATTCTTACACATATTTCATTCAATTCTTTTGATGATCAAAAGACTGGAGATTGAATCTTGATGAAACATTGGTTCAAATAAAGCACAGTTTTGGTATTTTTATATATATATATAAGATCAATTCATTTTTTCTGTGATGTCAAATCTCATATGGGCTCATATTTGGATGGGGTTTCAGCGTTTCCAAAACATTAAAAATATCCCGAGAAGTGGTCTTGCAAATCGCATTTTTTCGTGCCACTTTTGACCTTTTCGACCATGGGGGTGAAGCCAAGGAATTTTTTCCGTAATAAGCACGCTCTACAATTCAAATGGGAAACTCTGGTCACTTTTGTAACCAGATAACAATGTGGTCACAAAAGTGACCAAAATTGCTTTTATTTGGTCACACAAGTAACCAGATTTTTATATGGTCGCAAAAGTAACGAGATTGCTGTTTGGTTACAAAAGTAACCACATAACAAAGTGTATGAATTGTAAAAATCATTATTTTTTTGTTGAGTAGTTTCCTTAAAAAATGAGATATAAATTCAATTCAATTATTATTTTCACATATGAAGTTGAGAAAATATTCTTTTTTGGTTGAACGTTATTCTTTGCATTGCTTTGCATGCTAGTTTAAAATTGTAGTGTATAAGTGACAAACCATAATAAAACACATGAAATAATCATTTATACAAAAACAACTCATAATAGATCATGCTTAGAATTGATATTTATCAAAATTGTCGATTTTTCACTGATTCTTTATGTTTATCAGGATCAAATCTCGAAATGTGATGTATAAGTGACAATAGTTTTGTTATGCGGTTAACCAAATAATAATAATATGGCAACTTTTGAGTAAAGAAAAATCGTAAAAAAATTGAAGATTTAATCTAAGCATGATCTATTACGATTTACTTTTGTGTAAAAGATCATTTGATGTGCTTCATAATGGTTCGTCACATATACATCTTAACATTTCGACCTAAGAAATGTAATTTATAAGTGACAAACAATAACAAAACACATAAAAGGATTTTTGGTCACAAAAGTGACCCAATTGTTATTATTTGGTCACAAAAGTGACCAGATTGAGCTTCAAATTTGAATTAATAGACGGCGCTTATTTCGGAATATTTCTCGATATAAAAATGTATTGGCATTTCCATGTTTTCGACACATTCCATCTCATAACTCACAAACCTGATTGCCCAGAATGTTGCTACTATGGTGGCATATGTCGCCCTCTGTGTAAGGTAGATGTACCACATGCGGGTCAGCACCACATGCGGGTCATCCCAATTTTTTTTTCTGCCAATACCAATATGGCCGATTTGAAAAGTGTCAAGCTTCTCATTTCACACTGCGCAGTTTTTGGTAAAACAACGCAGTGAATAGTCGAATTGCTTGTGTTAGCTCCAGACATCGTGTAAAAAAAATCTCGAAAAAACTTTTTCTCGTTTTTTTTTTGAATAATCATTTTGTGTAGTGAATCAACTAAAAAAGGCGAGTTGAATGCATATATGTGTGACATTTGAAGTATATTTTGTAATGGAATATCGATTCAAGCCATTATATGGACAATTTTTTTTTTTATTATCACACAATAAAATGCCGTCCGCACCACATACGGGTCAGAGCATAGCACCACATACGGGTCACCCGGTTTTTTCCAAATGAAGTTTATATTTGACATTTTTATGGTGAAATATCATCGCTAGTGTCAAAATAAAGTGTTTTTATTTCGTTCAACTGATGTTTTCATTCGTTTTTTTTTTTGTTTTCAGCCATGTCGCCCCCAAAGAAACATCAAACAAAATTCCGTAGCGAAAATTGATTTCAATGCGCTGCTCAATGCCATTAAAATCACACCACATCATTTGAGCCACGCAAACATGACGGCGAGCTACTTTACTTGCAAAAAGTGCGATTCCGACTTGGATTTTGATGATGATGATGAAATGGAATAAATTGAGGAAAAATTGCCATTTTCTGTCATTTTTTAAATTTATTTTTGCCACTGAAGGCTTTCAATATGAATGAACATTAATATTTTCTATATTTATTTGAGTTTGACTTCATATGTTTGCATTTTATGTGGATTTTTCCAGGTGATCCGTATGTGATGTCAAAAAAAATTTTGCCCAAAAACTGGGTCCTCATATAATTGGTGATTATTATTTTTTTGTAAACGGAATTGATATACTTTCTTCGGAGAAAAGTTAGATCTGGAGATTATCTTTTAAACGGTGTATATATGTTCGCACAATTCGGATTCAATCAAAAGTTATGGTTCGAATACAAAACCCGACCCGTATGTGGTACATCTCCCTTACTGAATAATAGGAGAGTTTCATAAGCTTTGAATTGTGGCCAATCGTCCTCAAATTCTGTCTAGACTCTTTTTTCACACAAAAAATGGAATGATTGTATTCAAAAATCTCAGAACCAAGTTTGGGCTTGTGGAAAATATTTATTAGACTTATTTGTGTAATCACTTAAGAGCACGACGCACCGAAACGGCATTTACAATATTGGTCTATTATTAATGGGATCTAAGCTGAAACCGATAGGTATCGTCGTTTTCAAGCTATCGTGATAACAAAAAACGTGAAACCGGGAATGGACACGGACAACGTGCCACAGCCCCACATCGACATGGGCTAAAACCGCATTCCTGTGGGCCTTAAACATGTCGAAAACTCATTTTTGAGGTTTCCAAAACTTCGACCGATTACAATATTTGTACACATCACGTGGTGTGTGGAATAGTAAAACCAGGCAAGTGTTTAGCACCATGAGTTCAGCTAAGGTACCGTGTTTGAGAAAAAAAATGGAAGTATTGAATAAATTCCGATCCAGCTTAAATAATGAATGTTTTGTGTCTGGGTTGTGTGCTGGGACTATACACATCGAATGATGATTCATGAGACTATTTTCATGCCATAAATTCAATGCAATCACGCTGTGCTACTGTGGAGATCATGGTGTGAACGCTGCATCGAACTTATATGATGATTCTAGGCTGATCAATTTATCTCATATAGGTTAAATATGTCTTTGATTTTAGTACGTGTGAAATCCGAATTCGCACTATCTTTTTTTGCACTATCCCTTCAACTAGTACCGATTCATCATAGTAAATATGATGTCAGAATTAGCACCGATATTGGTGTTAGATTTGTCACTTTGCCACTTCTGAATTTCGTTCTAGTGCAAGTATGTACCAATTTTTCGAGATAACTCTTAGAACGAATATAAATGTAACACCAAAAACTGAATAAAACTATCATTTGGACTAATTTGTATGTTATTTTTCGTACTAAAGTTATACCACGCATTAGCAAGGTATAAAATTATCACCGAATTTTGTGAGTGATAATTCGAAGTTTCTTCATTCAAAAGTGAGTGCTGAAGGAGTCGAGTATATTTTCCATATTTTCTGACATAAATATATTAAAAATTGAAAACTTCATTCAGGATTGACCTGGCACAGATTTAAGGTTTTGAACCATTCAATGATAATTTTTAGTTCGGGAGTTTTGAAAACTTAACGAGGTTTCAAAGTTCAGACTGCAAAATATAATTTTGTAAAACCTCCACAAAAAATGATTCAAAATTTGAAGTCTCAATCGAAACATAACAATACAATTATTAATTTACAATATAACATGTAAACGTTCTGATATTTCATCTGCATTTATACGTCACGTTATTCGTCATATTGTCACCTGGTTTGGCACCAAAAATACCATTTAACAAAAACATCTTAATTTAGTGCGATGTTTTGAACAAGACATATTTACATTTTTGCTAACTAATTAGAACTCAAATTTGTCACTAACGCCGATTCAAACAAAAGAGATATTTAGCCTAATAGTGGACATTGATTTATTTTTCCACAAGTATAACATTAATGAAGTACAGAACGTCCATCACTCTACAGTCAATTTATGATCGGTTATTTGTTGGAATTTAGTTGTTAGTTCTTAACGCTTTTCTATTGTTAACATGCATGAGAAGTAGCATTTGCATTGGCTCCAGACCAAAATTAGAGCATGCAAACATTCATAGAACAATATGAACATATGAACAAATTGAAAATACATTTTGAAAACATTTTCTCTACTAATTGTGTATAATGTACACTTCTCATAAAAGCTTGGGTAAAACTAATCTAATGGTTGTCTTTGCATTCTTTGTATCAAGTAATCAAGTATATATGGCATCCTATATGCCATATGATATTTTATTGATGCATCAGTGACTGATGATCAGTCTCTATCTTTTCCGCTTTGATGTTATCCAATACAAAGAAATGCGCTTTACAACGACATTATTGTGTGCACGTCTCTCATCTAGTTTTAGTCGAAGTATATTATATAGCGCACCGCATAAACAAATGTATTAAAGCGTTTTGGTCTTGCAAAAGGGCCATAGGTAGGAATGGGGGGCTCACCCCCAAAAGCCATACCGCCATAGGGCATAACTACACTTTACTGAAGTAGTTTTTATTAAAGTGTCTGATGTTGGGGGTGGTAGCTTATGGGGTGGGGGCATAGCTGTTTACGAACGTTCGTTCGTTCGTAGAGTTTTTTTTTTCCAACTTGTGTTCGTTCGTTCGTATAAATTTTTCAACGAACGAACGAACAAACAAAAATTATAATATTCTACGAACGAACGAACGAACGAGCGAACAGTTCGCTTGTTTGTTCGTTCGTTCGTTTAATTGTTTGTTCGCTGTTCGTAGACAAATTTTATGCATTTTATGGGATTTTTCGGGTTTTTCTGCAATAAATTCAACTTTGTGTGAATTATATTGCTATGTTTCAGTCTTATTCGAAATGAACATTTAAAAAGACACATTCTGATATTCAACACTGCTGTATCTGAGCGCTGCGTAGTGTACAGTGTATTTAATTATAAAATACACTGCCAACTTTTACTTGGAACTAGTGCTTGATGTTTACAGTGATATGATTTCATTGATTTTTTGTATTGTGAAAAATTTTAAAATTAAGATTTTGGGATTTGATTCAATCCATGTTAATTCAAAAAAAATCGTAGAGTTGGTTTTCGACTTTTGGTTTGAAATGTGCGAAATTTTATGAAAAACGTCAAAAGTTGAAAATCCATTGTAACATTCACAAGATCTTACCATGTTCACGCGAATCATCTGGTATGGGATTAAAAAAATACACAAACTGGGTGAATTTGATCAAAATTGTAGCGATTGTTTTTGACCCTTATAATGGTCGAATTTTGAGAAAATAAAAATATATCTTTCAGATATTCCAGTGCAAGGGGCAGATCACTTAAAAGTAATGCCTTCGCTGTCAGTAATGCCTCAAATTTTGAATGTAATGCCCGAAATTCAATGTAATGCCGATAATGCCTCTCAATGTGGAGTAATGCCTCTCAGTATTCAAATTTCAAACGTCAAAATTTGACAAGCCATTTCAATTTTCGAGAATGGAATTACTTCTTGCTTATTGGGCATTACTGTGTGCATTACAGGCATTACAGGCATTACTGTCAAATGTTGGAATTACTTTTGTGACATATTGAGATTTCGCTATGTTCTGCATATATTGAAATTAATGCATTTTCTTGCGATTAATGACTAGTAATGCTCAGTAATGCCCAGAAATGCCTACTTGAAAACATTGTAATGCCACAAGTGATTTGCCCCTTGGGGCTAAGGCTCTGTCCAAAAAAATATCTGTCCAGGGTAAAGGGAGAGCAGAGTGAAGCGTTGGGGGGGATATCAATGTAATTGGATTAATTTAAAGCTAAAGCGCTTTGAAGGGAGATTCACCCTTCCTCTATGGTCATACATATAGAACAGTAAAAACACTAATAAACAGATATTCAATCAGACTAATTGAAACAACTTTTGGTCCACTATACTCGAATATTTATGTTTATCAAAACTGATCAAAATGACAGTCCTCCAAGACTGCACTATTCCAGCCAGAATCAAGTTGAAAATATCAATAATTAGCTTAAGACAGCGATCTCAACCAAAGTGAAGATATGATACATAAGTGCTAAATGTTGAATGTGCTGCAAAAGTGACAATTTTCGTCTTTCTGGTCAGCTGCTAGACGATATATGGCAATAATGTTCTACAATTTTGATGGTTTTGTCTAGTTCTTCAAGTTTTCTTATCAAATCTGTTATCTATCTCTCACCTTTCGACCGAAAAAATTGAAAAAACGAACTTTTTCCACGAATTTTTTTAATTTTCTCAAATTTCGATATCTGGACCCCTTGATAGAAATAATAATCCAATACTTTGTTGGAGAGGGCTTGAAACCTGCTACAAATTTGCTCCATATAGCACTTTTCTATCTCCAAAAGTTGCTAAGCTATGGTCTCAGAAAAAGAAGGGTAAATTTTTTTGAAAAATGTTTTTGTTTAAATATGACCCCTACCCCACCCAACATCAGACACTTTAATAAAAACTACTTCAGTAAAGTGTATGTGTGCCCCGCCATAGTCTGCCCAATGCTAACAAATGGAACATTTGTGTGGTGGCGGGGCACCCTCGTCGCAGGTGTTCCTAGGCAATTAAACCACCTGCAACGCACTAGAAGCTATTTTAAACTTCCAAGTGGAAGCCAAAATATTGACTTTCAGGCTCAAGAACCTTTGAAAACGAAGGTACGATGGAGGTAGGACCACGCTTCGAAGACTTGATGGACATTACCAAATTATGTGTGGACTAGGGTGGTTCGATTTTTATCTACCAACGGTTAAAAAAAAGCCCGGGGCGGTCCTTGTAGTACATGAAGAGAGGAACATTTTCCGATATTCAGGTTGATCCTAGATTGAAACCCCTGGTGGCCTGAGGTTTTTGAAAAATCGGATTTTGGGCCATAATAATTTTTTTTAAATTTCATATTAATGACCAAAACAATGATTTCATTCTATTTTTAACCACCCTTTCCTATATATTCTAGATATTTATTGATCATTTTTTCATATATTTTGATCCATTCTATTACCAAGAAGACAGCAAAGTGCCAAAAATCACAAAAAATCATAACAAAACTTACTATAAATTCAACAACAATACTCTAAAAACAACGTAAAACTCCCAAAAAGTCTCAAATTTTAGCTCAATCATATTACATTATTATGTTTTTGTCACAGAACAGGAAATGTGGATATTTTGATGATTTTTTTAGCACCAGTGTCACACGAAGTCGGACAAAAATTGATAATCATATCTCCAATTTGGCTGAAAATTTAAACATACCACTCGAATGCCAAAAAAATGACACCGCCAAATTTTTAGCTCTCTAGGTGGAAGGGGTTTGTTTGGCTGGGAGAGGATAGTCCATTTTTTGAATTTTGGTCGAAATCGCCAAAAGTGCCATTTTTTGAAGACTCATATCTCGGGAATCGCTCGACCGATCTGAAACATATGCATACCGTTAGAAAAGTATTGAGGTCCACTACAAAAAAAATATATATAAGAGGATTCGCGGAGGGTAAGAGTAACACATATTGTTTACAGTTTGAGTTTGGAATTTCAATTTTAAAAAAATGTTGGACGACTTCCCTCCGCGAATCCTCTCTTATATTTTTTTTTGTAGTGGACTTCAATACCTTTCTAACGATATGCATGGTCGAGCGGTTCCCGAGATATAACACTGAGATTTTTTTCACTTTTGGCGATTTCGACCAAAATTCAAAAAATGGACTATCCTCTCCCAGCCAAACCCTTCCACCTAGAGAGCTAAAAATTTGGCGGTCTCATTTTTTCGGCATTCGAGTGATATGTTTAAATTCTCAGCCAAATCGGAGACATGATTTACAATTTTTGTCCAACTTCGTGTGTAACTGGTGCTAAAAAAATCATCAAAATATCCACATTTTCTGTTGGTAACAAAATATATGAAAAAATGATCAATAAATACCTAGAATATATAGGAATGGTGGTTAAAAATCGAATGAAATCATTATTTCGGTCAGTAATATGAAATTAAAAAAAAAATTATTATAGCCCAAAATCCGATTTTTCCAAAAACCTCAGGCCACCAGGGGTTTCAATCTAGGATCAACCTGAATATCGGAAAATGTTCCTCTCTTCATGTACTACAAGGACCACCTGGGGTTTTTTTTTTAACCGCTGGTAGATAACCAATCTACAATTTACGGAAATGTCACCGAATGGCTATCCCGCCACAAAATACTTGGTTGGAATGGTACGATAGACCGACCGATGGTTTACTGACGCATCGGTTGACCCCGATGTACAGTAGGGTGTATCGAAAATGTGAAAAATTCCATGAATCATGTTCTACATGGGTATAACCTCGGACACGGGTCCTCAGAAAGCCATTTCAGTGCGAAAACCAGAAAATGAATCAATCGAAATGAATCAATGCACCGGCAGTCGTTCTGTATTGATACAAGTGGGAACTCGAGCAAGTTCTCGCACCTGTGCCAACGCACACATCGCACCCTGCCTAGGAAAGGCCCTATCATAGGGGGTGTAAACGGGAATGTGTAATTTGGGAAATGATGAAACAGATATTGCGCTGTGTAGACCTGTAGACAGGCAATCTGTATCAAAACAGTTTCTTGGATCACCTAGCAATAAACTCACAAACAGTTGGACAGATTGAAAATGAGCATAATCGTCAGTATAATTACCGGTCATATAAGGTAAACAAATACCTAAACAGGATCGGGGTCAGAAACGACCGGCAACTAGAGTTGTGAACGAACGTCGTTCGTTCGTTCGCTGCTTTTTAAACAGGTATTACTATGGGCTGACAATAGCAGCCTATCTAGAAATAGCAGCTAAAAATAGGTGATATCGCAAAATTTCGACTGAAAATAGCTGATATTGCAAAATAGCTGCTGAAAATAGCAGATATTTTCCAAATAAAAAAATGGAATCCATTGATAGTCACACTGAATCTTTGAGATCTCACTGAGATCTCACTTGAGATATCAAAGATTCAGTGTGACTCTCAATGGATTGCATTGTTTTATTTGGAAAATAACTGCTGTTTTCAGCCGCTATTTTGCAATATCTGCTATTTTCAGGCAATATCAGCTTTTTTCAGCTGATATTTTCAGATAGGCTGCTATTGTCAGCCCATAGTAGTCCCTGTTTAAATGTGCGAACGAACGATCAAACAAAATAATTTTTACGAACGAGCATTGTTCGCAAAACAATTTAATTTCAATTTTGTTCGTTCGTTTTTTTGCAAAAATTGGTAAGGAAAACATGGAAATGCAAAAATTTAAGTTATTTAAACATTTGACATGTTTAAACGTTAGACACATTATTGTACACATTAGGGTGTTTTTCATATATGGAAAACAAGAAAATAGTTATTATCAAATAAACGTTCGCTAAATTCTGTATCATTCACACAGCACAGCCATTGATATCCATACTGCCCGAAGCAGTTCACATTCAATATACAATGCAAAACTGACTTTGTGACTAAAATAAACAAATACTTTACAGGGCATTCATTTTTGTTTTTTGTTTATATTCCGTTATGCTGCTGTTTGCTTCTTCGCTCCAGCACCACAGATGCATGTGCTATTTTCAGAACAATTTTTTTTTTAGCTCAACACAAAAACTCTCATATTACATTTCATTTTGTTAACGGTCAAATTTTCAAAATGCAGGTTCTGACATAGCCTCCAAGGTCTCAGATGACCCCCCCCCCTTAACTTTTCGCATCCCCTGTGAATTCGTGGACCCTCTATGAATTTTCGGAGCTGAGGACCTTTTTTAGGTTCTCAACTTTTTCTGAGACTCGGTTTACACTAGATAGAATCGATTTTTTGGGACCCCTGTCGCATTTTGGCCAAAGGAGTTGGCCAAATCCGTGGAGCAAAAGTAAAAAAAAGGTGCTCCCAGAATGTGAAAAGGGCATTTTGGCCATAAAACTAGCAGCGAAAACGACCATTCATTCGACCAGAATGGCATGATATTGTGTTGCCATGGTGTTCAAAAGTGAGCATAGAGTCCACGAAAATTTGTGAACTTGCGTCATTGTTATTTTTGACGAAAGTACAAACGGCCTATGAGGATACCATGGCAACACAAATCTTCACATACTTTGAAAAAGGCGATGGAATTCATATAATAGAGGGATGTTTTTTCGCAGTATTACAAAAATACAAAGACAACGAAAACATGAATCCATGGTTTGCAGAATGAAAAAATGGTCGAATCGCTGGATGGCGACAATAGATTCGCCTGGCCAAACAACAATTATTTCGGCAATTTAATGAAGTATTTGTTCCAGCAATATGCCCGAAATGTGATCACAAATCTAACCAGCCATATGAAAAAACGCCTGCATGAGTACTTGAAATACATTGCATGGCACCAAAACTCACACAATCCACATCAGAATGGGAATAATTTGTTTGACAAACATGATGTCAATAATGCGCTGAGCTGGACAATCAAACGATACGATTCAACCAGAGGCGATGCAACCAGAATGAATAAACGGCAGCGATTGCTCGATATCGTGCAGGAGACAGCCGGTGGGCCAGCTGACCATGACATCGCCAAATTCACAAGATACGAGTGGTTACCGTCGATTCTAATGTGGATTCACATACAAACAACGATCGATGTTAATCACGAATGGGCGCAAGACAATGACGTCAGAGACATTCCGGTTCCAGATATCAAAAACCTATCTGTGATACCGATTTGTTCACACTTGCACAAAATTGATGCAGATGTACTGTACCGAATAATGTGTGAAACAAACAATATTCCGTTAGATGATAAAGGTTGTCAAGTTAAGGTGGGCCATATTTGTGAGAACAAAGAGCATTATTTTAACGAAATTTTCGACATGCAAAAAATCAACAAAGTACTCAAAGTAACAGTTTCATTATGACGACGGATTTTTCGTGTAGGAACTCGCAATTGATCCAGGAATGAACACTTGGAACGCATCCGTTAGACGACACATTGACTCTGGCAAAGAGGTATTTATTTACTTATGTGATTTAGTTTCGATTTGATTTTAATTTTCAGATTTTTCATTGCATTTATGTCCGAGCACATTGACATTTTGGCGATACACATGTATACATTTTTTTTATTCGTTTTGAATTCGAAAAGTTTATGGAAAACTGCACATGTTGACAAAATTAATAAGTCAACAAAAAAAGTCTTTTGTCGATTTCTGAGAATGTCTTGTGCTTAATGGATTGCCTTATAAACTGTTTTTTTTTACTGAAAAAAAAAATATTGTTAGTGTTGTTAGTGTTGTTGCGGTTGTTGCAACGGGCTTTTTGCTTCTGTTCTCACATTTCATTTATGCATACGCATTAGTACTAATCTCGATAGTATCATTCATTCGATTCTTTTTTTTATCTCTCTCTCTCTCTCTCTCTTTCTCTCTCTCTCTCTCTCTCTTTCTCTCTCTCTCTCTCTCTCTCTCTCTCTAGGACATTGCGCACTCTTCGGAGATGAGCTCCATCCGAATTTCACTCGTAGACAACTCGTGTAATGGATTGTTATCAATCAAATTATCAATGTTTAAGAATAGAGATTTTTCATATTACTTGTAGCTGCAACGAATTTGTGAGCAGGTTTTATCGATGATTTTGTAAGTATATCTTGTGTTACATTGATATTCAACAATTGATTTTACAATAGTTATTTGCTTCGGGCAGTATGGATATCAATCGCTGTGTTGTGTGAATTTAATCAAATGATAGAGAATTTAGCGAACGTTTTTTTGATAATAACTATTTTTTTGTTTTCGAAAAGATACGAAAAACACCCTAATTGTACATTGATGCTCTGACGAGACATGGTTGGAAAAATATGAACATATAAACATTAATAAATACTTTATGAGTAACAGTTGCATAACATTGTAGGCTATATTATCACGTGGCCGAGACGTGTGCACATAATTGCTATTTTGTTGATTTTCTGCCGCAGACTCACACATTCAAACACAAATACACAACAAATATTCAAATAGACTATATATATAAATGGTGATATACGAAAAATGTAATAACTCACAACGGAAAAAAAAAGTGTGCTTTCTGTTACTATGAAATAGAAGTGATATAAAAAAGAAACTTTAACAGCACATCTATAGCCAAAAAATCATTTTCTATTTTCATGTGATATGTAAAAAAATGATTGAAGAAAAAAGGAATGATGGATGAATTCAAAATCAAAATGCTTTGGAATGTGTTTCGTAAATATTTTCGTTTCTGCAGAATTTGTTGGGAATTGCGTATTGACTTATTGTCGAAGTTAAAGTATTTCAGTTTACTTGAAATGCCGTCAGTCTTCTCAATTTTCTCTTCGATTGTAGTGGTCAGATCGTCTTCATCTTCGCCTCCATTTGTATTCAAATTGGTTTTTACATTCGGAATGCCAACACTACGTCCTGTTTCATTATCTTCTCCTTCCTCTGGCTGTGGAATATGTGCATCCAAATCTTCATTTTCACCTTCATCTACATCTTGATCTTCATCATCTCTATCAATGTCTTTATCACCCGAGCCAGATTCTAGATCATCTTCATGTGTCTCTGGTTGTCTATTTGCTTTTGTATCTGGAACTTGTGACTTATTCTTACTGTTTGTTGGCTTGTATCCACCGCTTCCTGTGTTTGTCGATTTGTATCCTGCGTTACCTGAAATCATGACCAAAATAAGCATGAGAACACCAGACAATACAATTTATTATGACTAGTTTATCCACATGGCGTACCTTTCTTGCGTTGATGTGTTGTTGAAGAGGTAGAATCCTCATCATCTGGCCCAAAACCAGAGCCAGAATATTCCGGTTCTTTCTCTAAGTCGTCATGAATCTGAAATAAAGGATATTTTATAATAAAGGGAAACACTTTCCATTCATATTGGTTAAGCTGGCATACAAATTGGTAGTGAACTATGAAAATGATTCAGTATGGAGCATGGAATATCTGCCGATGGAAAACGTGAAATGGTGATTATTTCACTGAACCTGGTCGGAATACCTCGACGAAATAAGTCATGAAAAGTTTGTGCCACGTACAATTTTTATTGACACGGAGTCAGCCGTTATTGACCAACCGTCCAATAGTTCATTCAAAGCACTGTATAAACTTTGCTATTTACAATGGAAAAGAAGATGTAGCTAACAATTTTGTTCGTGGCTGGCACGCATATTGGGCAAAAGATGATTGAACCAGTCGTAGAGAAAATTCGACAAATAGTTTAACATTCAAATAATAATTTAAAAGGTTTTTTATTATATCACTCGTTTGGTGGTGGAACTGTTGAATAACCTCGACTGGCCAAGTTGCAAGTTGATGTTCATCTCGCACCAAGCATTTCATCCACAATTGTGGAGCCATACGACATAGATCAAATAAGCTCATTTATGTTTGAAATAATCAAGCTTTATACGATATATCACGTGAGAAGGCGAGATCCATTGATCAGCCCATCTATTCGCACCTGAATCGAATAATGAGCCAAATTTTATCCGGTACACGGCATCCTTGCGATTTAATGGATCGCTCAATGTGGATTTGATGATTATCGAAATAGTTTAGTTAGTATCATCAAATGTACGTGGAGGTGCAATGCTTGTTTCAAGTACTTCAATTCAAACGGAATTTGAACTGAATGGGTTCGATGATGCTTGGAACAACTTGGCAGTCTTACAAACAGATTATGAAGCGCTTGGTACTGATTCTTAAAGTAATTTAACAATTAAATTAATCACTAACACCTTAATTATTTTCATTATTCTTTAGAAAATATCTATTGCTCTTAGAATGTTTCAAATATCTTAAACAAAAAGTAAACTCGTTTTTGAAATTTGGTTTTCATATGATTTATATATTTGAAACTCACTTCTCCACGTCCACCAGATCCTTCAAGTCCTTCGTCGTCAATATAAATTTCATCCCTTGCTGTATTATGTTGTGTGTTGCTATTTGGCTTAGTAGCTGTGGGAGATGATACTGATGAAGTTGGTGGTGATAGCGATGACAACGTAGTAGATCTGCTATTTAGTGTAGATGTAGCAATTGACGGTGATATTGGGACAATAGATGACTGAGTCGAACTAATTTGCCATAAAGGCGATTCAGGTTTCTGAAAAGACATGATTGAAAAATCAGTCAATTTGAATATTAATATTAGCCATTTTTTTAAGTCACATCTAGATAGCTTTTTAAACCAAAAAAAAATGCATAGGTCAATTAATTATTATGCGAAAATACCCAAATATTTTTTTAACCAATAATTATTTATACGGTACTCATTTTAAAGTAATCGTCAAATGCTTAAATATATTTATGGGTGGTGTAACACGGCACACATTGCTACACAATGATTGTGGTATATGTTTAAATAGCTCAATGACCGTTAGTGGAAATCAACATTTAAAACAATAAAATATAATCAATGCAAACGAAACTATGATATCTCACATTATTATTCCAAAATTTATTAGATATTTATTATCCATGATGAACTTATCAAAAATCAATTCATTATCAAATGAAACAAAAACAACTCCTTCAATTAAAGACGAAAATGAGAGAATAAGGCTATGTCATACCCGTGCAATAGATATGAATTATGCTAGAACACTGTATGTTAAAATTATACTCCGAAGAACGCGTTTGATTAGCAATAGGTCACCCTCTATTAAAACTTCCTGCACGAAATTTCTGATAGCAAAATGTACAAAACTATATTTTTTTGCTTCCTTGAGAAATATTGACTTCAATTACTTAATTTTCATATAGAAACGGAAATTAATCAAATCTTTTTTTTATGGCTGAATTTTAAGATTTTATCAAGTTAAGATCTATCTCGAACTGAAGAAGAAGTGAAGCGAATACTTCATTAGTAAAAATCTACGACACTACTTCGCTTATTGGTATGAAACTTGTAGTATCTCAATGTGTTGGTACTTGTGCAACCATTTGCAGATTTTGCGCACTGAACACCATTTTCCAGCTAGCAATACGAAAAATGGGACATGCTATTGCTATGCTTAAAATTTTAAGCAAATCTTAAAACACTATCTCAAATCAGTGAAAGATGAATCCAAATTATGAAATGTAGCTAATTTCGATTTTTTATATTATTCGAACTACATGGTGTTTATTTATTTATTTCACCTACCATATACCATTGCAATGTTGTAACAATTTTACAATGTTCTTAATAGATACAATTTAACGTTCTCTTCCAAAGCTTTAACATTTCGGTTAAATTCCAACCGGTGATAATATCATTTAAAAAAAATCATTATGTTAATAGGACTTTTCACATATTGTCTCCTGCCCCTTAAACAGTCTCTGAGCCAATTTAATAATTAAAAATTAATAGCCATGAATGCTGGGTGGTAGGCACCAATTGCTCAGCATTAAATTATTTTCAAACTTTACGAATCTTTTCAAATTTTTATGGATCTCAAAAAGCGTAAACTTCGAATCATTTTAAATCATGGTAAATCTTTTCAAATCCGACTGAACCCAAAATGACAGAACTGTCCGAGGAATGTCAAATCATCTGGAATCTTTTTAAATCTTTATGGAAAATAATAATAATAAATAATTGAAATAAATTGAATTACATTCGTAATGACTTTTCCGCATTGATATGAAATTCGGTTTTTCTGTTTTTCTGAAATTTGAACCAGTCAAGAGAGAATGAAATGACTACTGCAATATGACCAATTTTCAACACAAAACATCGTGCGACAGCATAAATTTTGCGATTTGAGACTTCTTTCTTGAGATATATTCATATCACAATTGGATTTTCTAAGAATCTCGTACATTTTCACAACTGTTCATATTTCATGAATTTTTAACATGAAGAGATATTTTGTGCATTGTTCGGATATGTAAAGCATCAAGAGGATTTCAATATCTTTCGAACTACGCAAACTGCATACATTTTTATTAACAAATACGGCCACAGATCAAAGGAGAGTTAAAAATGCGAAAATCAGTTTTTGCGTAAAAATGTACTGAAAACCCGACTCACGTGCACTTAAATGCACATATCTCCGGAACGGCTATACGAATATGGCTCAAATGAAACAGGAAACTTTGGGATTTGAGAGTCCGTCCGAGAGTTATCGTGTACAGATTTACATTTTCGATATTTTATTAATATGTTAATAACCAACATATTTTAATAAAATAAACGTCTTATTAACATATTTTTTTTATCAACGTTAATAAAACATATTTTTTTAATACCATATTTGGTTATTAACGTTAATAAAATATTTTTTTTATTAATATGGTACCATATCAGGGAAAATATTGGAATTTTTTTTTTATTAATTAATAAATGAATATTTTTTATTAACTTCAAACATATTAATAAGATGAAACTCTTATTATTAATAAAAAAACTATTTTATTATTAATATCAGGTTATGTTATTGATATGTTAATAAAAAACCGTTTTTTTTTGAAAATTTCAAAAATTTCAAAAATTTCAGGAAAAATTCCATTTCTCCCCATACTTAGGAAAAAGAATTTTATGACAATCAAACGAACCGATTTGAATTTGAAAGAACTTTATTCAACATTGAAATTCACTGTCACTGTCAATTAATTCACATTTTATTTTATCAACAATCAAGTAATTAGTATCATTTGTATGGAGAATAGAGAGTCACATGTTAAAAAGTGTTCATTGTGTTTATGGGCAGAATGGTTTGAGAGAAATTCCGGTGGAAAGGAAAATGTTTAAAAGCGATAATCATGAATACAGTCTCAAATCGCAAAGTGAACATGGCCAATTTGTTTAATTGTGACACACGATGTTTTGTGTTGAAAATTTGCCAAAATTCAATAGTAATTTCATAGCGACGTGCACTAAAGCGCAGATATCGTGCCCAAATACAGAACATTGTATGAAAAATAACATTTTCCCCGTTTTCATGGCAGAATCAATACTTTTTTTTCTCTCTTGTCGACGAAATAAATTGTTAAAGAGAAAACCCAAATTTCGTATCAATGCGGAAAAGTCATGATTACGAATGTAATTCAATTTATTCCATAGTTTGTTTGGGAAGAAAACCATGTGGTAATGCTGAAGAGCAGCATGCTGCTGATGCTGCGAAAGCGAAGAATAAAGAGTATCTCTCAAGTCGAATGGGACGATCACAAATTACTGTAAGCTTTTTTGTGATAACATCAACGATCAACGAATGTTTTGAAAAGAAATTGTCTGAAAATTTACTTGTTTGAATTTCCGTCTTTTCAGACAATATGCGAAAATGTTCGTTCAAACTTGATTGAATCGTTCAAATCAGTGCAATTTTTTAGTGTTACAACGGATATCTGGTCCAGAAACAATAAATCGTTTATTGCTGTGTCGGTTCATTACTACGAGTCTATTACACTCACATTGAAAACCACATTTATCGCTTGCGAGTATTTCCCAGGGCGCCACACGCACGATTTAGTTGCTGAGAAGCTAAAAAGTATTTTTGATCGCTACGGTATTCTTGAAAAGGTTTTCTTTTTGACAACGGACGGAGCTGGGGAGTATGTGGCCGCATTAAATTATTTCGGCGATAATAATCAGTCTATTCGATTTGTAACCACTGATGATGTTTTTGAAGAAGCTTGGATGGCTGCCACGGATCTAAATCATAGTCTAGACTTGAATTCGGACAGTGAATATGAAAATGAAGATGATGAAAACTTCATTTTGAACCATGAGACTGCAAATGGAATTGAACCAGGTACTGTTTAGTATCATATTTAAATCGTTTTTAGTTGTGACATTTTATTTTATCACTGAAGGTTTTGTCGTACACGAACCTGAAAATATTCCACTATTGATGAAAATGAATCGAATTAGCTGCTCCATTTATTAGAGTTTTGAAAATTGATTCATTAAAAGCGAAAGATGATGATGACTATGCAGAAATTTTGGTTTGGACTTTTGAGAAGCTGACGAAAATTTGGAATGAGAAAGAGTCTGATGGCTTAAAACGTTTGACGCGGTAATTTTTTTTTCTATTTGAAGTTTGAAAAATAATTTTCATACATTGTTTCATTCTTCAGATTGGAAATATTTTATCGATGGATAAATATGCGCTTGACCGAGCTTGTTCACATTTAAAAATACCTGTGATCAAAGACGATTAATATGATTTTTTTAAGGAATATCAAAGATGCATCCAGCCTATCGCGCTTACACTCAAAACTTTATCCTCGAATCAGCACACATTTGGAATTTATCTACCAATTCTCGTTGGGGTGCGCAACAAATTGGCAAATTTGAAAAATGACGAAATTGACGAAATCAAATGGACAGGGTGAAAACTCAACTCAACTCCACTCAAAGTTCATTTATATGTCGTTTCTGAGAGAACTCAAGTTGAACTCACTCCGAGTCGATTTGAATTCGACTCCGCTTACACCCCTGATCATTGCTTTATTAAAATCAAATCACCACACAAATGCACTGTAGCACTGCTACTCAAGACTTGCGTGACGATTTATATTAAATTTTCAAATTCCGTATATAGTTCATTTTTATAACATTTTACAGAGATTGAGTTGTGTTGTTGCTTTTGTAAAGCCAACACATGTACGCGTGATGGAAAAACAACGAAATCAAACCGACAATACGACGATGATGTGCTGAATCCATTTTGTTTTCCAAGCACACAAAAAAACAAAGTTCGCTAAGAAAACGACACTATCTGTATCGTTGTTGAAATAGTGTTTTGTTTAAAGTATCATCTATCAAACTAAAGCGAATGTATTCAATACTTGGCGGTGTATATAACAAAGAAAGAAGCAATAATAAAGAAATTCTTTCCACCGGAATTTCTCTCAAACCATTGAGTTCTGCCCATAAACATAATAAATTCAATATGTTTTTTTTCTTCAAAAAATTATATTAAAAGGATTTTAGTAGGAAATCAAAATCAATTAGCTTCAGACCAAAATGCAGCATAACACACGCAAATTATTTATCAGTGTGCAAATTACTAGAAACGGGCCGTTTTGAAGTGGAGTCGGGTCAATGACTCGGGTGGAGTCGAGTGGAGTATTCGCTTCCTCTCAACTCACTGGCAAAGGGTCGACTGTTCAGCTGTTCACTCAAGCTCGAGCTCGAGAAAAAATCATCCGAGCTTACCCCCTCCTGTGCACCACACTGTTTCAGATCATGATGGTATGGAAAGTTTGCTTATCGAAAATGACGTCTCAGTAACACTCGGAAATGCGTTTGATAGTGACACAGCGCTCATGGCTGAAGTTGAAGGATTCATCCAAAAGCCAACGATGGAAAAAGATAAAATTGAAGAAGGATTCAGAGATTTCCCAACCATTCGCAAAATTTGCATGAACTTCAACTGCATACGCTCAACCGAAGCCATATGCGAACGAATGTTCAGCTATGCCAATGAGTTAAACAGTTAAAACAGCTGCCGCATGCGTTCGTTTGTGGCGTCCATATATATTTTGTCATGTTTGGGGTTGTTGGGTTTCGGTTACGGTTTTTTCAGAGATTTCATCTTTTATTCTCGGTACCATCAACAATTATTGTAACATTTTAAATCATTTTTTTTTCTTTTTATAATAAAAATTAATCAAATGTTGAATTTTTACCAGGTATGATATTAACCGACAAACGGCAAAGATTGACTCCTGAATTTTTTTAAGTTTTGCTGTTATTACATATGAATGGATGGTGAACGAAATGAAAAGTAGCGAGTTTTGTAAAATATCAACTTTATTGTATACTCGTTTTTGTGAATTTGAATTTTTTTTGACACACGGAATGTAAAGTGGATTGTTTTGAATAGTTTCGTTTTTTAAGAATCGATTCTCGATTGTACTATTGTACACTCTTTTCCAAATGAACTGATCTATTTGACATGTCCAAAACTGATAAATATGAACGAGGATTAATTGAAAATAACTTGACTTGTTCATGTATTTGTGAACGCATACAATGAAGTGTCTCCAGCTCAGTAGTGACAACAATGTTTCACAGCGTGTTGAATGTTGTCGCTGCTGAGCGACAATGATGCAAATCTCGAAGAGGACTGAATTGGTGCATGTCGCTTACAGACGACAACAATGTTGCCGTTACACACGAAGCAGAAAAATGAATGAAGTAATATGTCAATGTATTTTGTTGTATGCGTTCACGAAAACATTCAGCGTTGTTGTGAATATGAACGAAGTTTTATTTGTAGTTGCTGTTTTCATGTATTTATGAACACCGGTAACTCATACTTTAGTCATTCACTGCGCACATCATCCTGAATGATAATATTGTTGTCGTTCTTGGGGTACAACACTGTCACTGAGGAACTTTTGTTTTATGTGTTCAAAAATACATGAACACCGCATCTAAAAATAAAACTCTGTTAATATTCACGACAACGTTGAATGTTTTTGTGAACACATACAACAAAACCTCCTGGCTTTGACATATTACTTTATTCATTTTTTCGGTGTGTATATCAAGACAACATTGTTGTCGTCTGTAAGCGACATGCACCAATTCAGTCCTCTTCGAGATTTGCATCATTGTCGCTCAGCAGCGACAACATTCAACACGCTGTGAAACATTGTTGTCACTACTGAGCTGGAGAAACTTCATTGTATGCGTTCACAAATACATGAACAAGTCAAGTTATTTTCAATTAATCCTCGTTCATATTTATCAGTTTTGGACATGTCAAATAGATCAGTTCATTTGGAAAAGAGTGTACATTAATGTAAATTTGAGTTACATAAATTGTTACAAACAAAAAAATGTAAACTATCGACAAATTTCAATGAATTTCATTGAATGAAATATCACAGGATACTCTTTATATTAAAAATGATGTTATCAATTTTTTGACTATTGGTAAAATAAAATGTGAATTGACAGTGACAGTGAATTTCAATGTTGAATAAAGTTCTTTCAAATTCAAATCGGTTCGTTTTATTGTCATAAATTTCATTTTCCTATAGGAAATATAAGTATTATGCGGAGAATTGGAATTTTTCCTGAAATTTTTGAAATTTTTGAAATTTTTGAAATTTAAAAAAAAAACTATTTTTTATTAACATATCAATAACATAACATGTTATTAATAATAAAATAGTTTTTTTTATAAGAGTTTCATCTTATTAATATGTTTGAAATATGTTAATAATTATTTTTTTTATTAATTAATAAAAAAAATTTGACATAATAAAATTTTCCAAAAATATTGACCCAATTTAATAACATAATATGGTATTAATACCATATTTGGCCCGTTAATGACATAATTTATTAATAAGACATATCGGGAGATTCCATTATGTTAATGTAATATGTTGTTAACGTATATACATACACAGACGATGACGACGACGCCATTTTGCACTGGAGGTACCAGAACCGAGTATCCAGATCAAAAAAGTGCTAAAACAGATTTGTTTCCATGGTGAACTGAAACGCTGGCCCGATCGGTATACATTTACTCAAGCTATGTGGAGCTGAATTTTTGATGCAAAACCAATACTTTTCCTAAGCACATTTCATGTGCGGAAGAGTAATAAAGACAGAAAGAAACTGTTGACAGGGATAATACGTTAACACGATAACTCTCGAACGGATTCTCAAATCCCAAAGTGACAAAAGCAAATTTGTTCAGAATTATTACCGGATGTTTCTTATTGAATTTAAGCCATATTGGTATAGCCGTTCCGGAGAGGCGTGCATTCAAGTGCACATGAGTCGGGTTTTCAGTCCATTTCATGTAAAAACCTATTTCCACATTTTTGATTCTTTTGGCCGTATTTTCCAATGAAAATTCATGCAATTGCGTCATTTCAAAGATATTCAAGTCCACTTGATGTTTAACATTTCGAAAAATACAACAAATGTATCTTTATGCCGAAAAATCATGGAATAATAAAACTTGTGAAAATGTACGAAATTTGTAGAAAATCGAATTGTGATGTGAATAAATCTCAAGAAGGGACTCTCAAAACGAAAAGTGCAGATGGCGAATTTGTTTTATTGTGTAGCAGAACATTTTGTGTTCAAATGAGCCATATTGCAGTAGTCATTTCATAGCGATGTGCACTTAAGTGCAATCCAAATACAGTACATTGTATGAAAAATAACATTTTCTCCGTTTTCATGGCAAAACCAATACTTTATCTCTTGACTGGTCGACTAATTAAATGGTTCAAGAGAAAATCAAAATCTCATATCAATGCGGAAAAGTTAGGATTACGAATGTAATTCAATTCATTCCTATATTCATTTCCAAATATGCTATAATTTTGTTTCACTTTTCAGTATGTTTTTTTTTTTACATTTCACCTAGCATTTCACTCTCGCATACTCTGATATTTTGTGTCATGATTATTCTCAAGCATTCATATGTGTGTCAGAGTTCACACTATCAAATCAAGGCGTGATGAATACTAAATAAATTGAATTACATTCGTAATCCTGACTTTTCCGCATTGATATGGAATTTGGTGTTTATCTTTAATACAATTCAATTCGTTGACCAAGCAAGAGTGTCATTGGTTTTGCCATGAAAACGGGCCAAATGTTATTTTGTCATACAATGCACTCTATTTAGGCACGGGGTTTGCACTTCAGTGCACGTCACCATGAAATTGCCACTGCAATATGGCTAATTTTCAACACAACACGTTCTGCAACACAATGAAACTCCGCATGTGCAGAAAAGTAATATGACGACATAACATGCGGAATTGAGGCCCAATTGAATCGTTTTAGGACAAAGGTAAAATTACCTCAAAAATTGGATAGGAATATATTCTATCCCAAAAGTGGATAGAAATTCTCTAAATTGATGAAGTGAAACCAAATTTGTTGGTATACTTGTTCCATCTGTGGAGAGCCACGAGAAGAGTGCCTTTATATCAGCATCTGAGTGTATGCAAAATAACATTTTTACACACTATTCAAGCCTGCCCACAAAACGACTGATATCATATCAAATTTTACGTGGCACTTGTGAATTATATATTTTCGTTCCCAAGTTCTTCAAATAATCAGTGAATGTATTTTACTGAGGAATAAATCGCGCGTCAGCGTTAGCAACTAACCGTCAACCGACGCTCGATTGTGATGCGGTGTAAAGTCGATGGAATGAATGTAAATGTGTAAGAATACGCGTCTCTTATTCTTTGTTCTCGAGAACACTCTACAACGGCCGGTGTGTACTGCTCAGTTTGACTGCTGTGGCTCTCTGTTGCACTATAGTTCACATTCATTGTAAAATGGTATAGACAAATTGTTGAATTATTATATATATATTATATTGTTATAATTATTTGAAGAACTTTGAAACGAAGCTTTTGATATGATATCAGTCATTTTATGGGCAGGATCTTTCAGTGCGCCACTCTGTTTATACCTCGTTCAGAGGTTTTTTCATCTTATTCTATGTTCTATACATAAAATAATCTGGTTTTATTTGCCAAATTCTCTCGGGAAATTAATCTATACTCACCGGATCTGTAGAGTTTTTCTGTGGAGGAAAAAAAATACATTATATCTTCTGTGAATATTAAATTCATATTCTGCCATAAATATTAATTCAATAATAGTGATCTGTTATTTATACTGATCTTAAATGGAGTGATAGTCTCTTTGATTGAAATGAAATGTTTATTATCGATTGGTTTCTTGTTTTTTGTGGAATTTCAAAGTTTAGTTTTAAAAATTGTAGTTTGATCCAGCTAATCGTCCAGCATCATTTTGGACATTTGTGCAGTCTAAAAAAACCACCGACCATAAGCCGAAAACACTTCATTTCAAAAATGTCAAAACTTCAGATGAAAAGTCACAATCGAATATGTTTGCTGAATTCTTCTGCAGCAACTATGATCCAGTTCTAACTAAAACTCCAAATCCGTCAACTCAACAATCACCAACGCAATCAAACTCAAGTTGCTTCCAACTTGAAGCTCAATTTGTTCGTGAGCAGCTAGCCAACATCAATACTAAAAAAGGTGTGGGTCCAGATGGACTCACCCACTATTACTGAAAGGATGTGCGGCATCATTGGCAACACCGCTAACTGAAATTTACAATGAATCTCTAGCTCTTGGCATTTTCCCGGATCAATGGAAGCGGTCCAGTGTCACACCGATTTTTAAGAAGGGTGCTAGATCGAATATCGAAAATTACAGATGCATCGCCAAACTGCAAACTATTGCAAAATTTTTCGAACACCTTGTAAACGTCAAATTACTAGCACTGATTTGCGACAAATTATCACCAAACCAACATGGGTTCCTGAAGCACAGATCAACATCGTCAAACTTGACCGAATTTGTGCATTATGCCCATGGGGGTTTGAATGAACATGCTCAAATTGACGTTCTGTATACTGATTTCAGCAAAGCATTTGACAAGGTTGATCATCAAATCCTTCAAGAGAAGCTGATTAAATTCAACTTGCCTCAAAATTTGCTAAACTGGCTGCAATCATACCTGACACACAGAACTCAATTTGTCAACTATGGGAAAAGTGAATCAACAGATTTCAACGTGACATCGGGAGTACCTCAGGGTTCAACTTGCAATTGATAAACTCAGGGAGTGGTGTGACAAGAACTCGCTTCATTTGAACCTTGACAAATGTGTTGTGCTGACAATACACAGGCTAAAAGAGCCCACTATGACCACTTACACATATGGCAACTACACTTTCAAACGAGTCGATGAACACAGAGATTTGGGTGTGCTCATTGATAGCAAACTCACTTTCAATCAACACATTGAAGTCATCACTGCAAAAGCGACTGCGGCTCTGGGGTTTGTTAAAAGGTTTTGTTATGACATCCCTGATACACAAACCTTGAAAGCGCTTTATTATGCGCTGGTCCAGTCTCTCCTCGAATATTGCAGTATTGTATGGATGCCGCATGCTGAAGTACACATTAATAAAATAGAGAGAGTGCTGAAGCAGTTCACTATGTTCGCTCTAAAAGAGTATCCATCTCCAGCTAATGGCTTCCACATCTCATCATATGTGGAGTGATTGGAAAAACTGCAGATGCATCCACTTCAGCGCAGAAGAGTAAACGTGGCAATTACGACTCTGTACGACATTCTGAACGGTCATTGGAACTGCCCATCGGTTCGAGCAGACATCGAAGTTAACCCCAATGAACGTAATCTTCGTCGGACAGAGTACATACGAATTACTGACAAAAAGATGAGAGTAACCCCTGCAGCACCATTTGCCCAAATGTGCAAATATGCGAACTCAGTGTCGGAGAATTTCAAAAATACCAGCGGTCGCTCAAACCTCATCACATCTGTGCGTAAAATACCGACCGAAGTATTCGAGACTCCGGCACTCGTATAGGATCTTTGGCGGACCTTTTATCGCAACTTCCCAAAATATGCTCTACATGAGCAAAAAATGGTGTGTGCAGGTGCACCCTCACCCCGGTGCACTTGTAATTTTTTGCCTGAATGCCAGAGTGAACTGTACATCGTGACCGATCTGATCTGGACTGCTCGGGAATTTTTCTTGTACTTTCTTTTTATCAATGCCTTGCCTGATGACATCGAAAAACAAAAGTACAATTCCAGGTTGTCGCATTTCATTTATGATGATTTAAAATGCTTAAGATTTTTTATTTGTCGATAGTATCCCGGGATTCCGTAGAAGCATGGACTTGCCGGTGTGTACGCGGGACTCGTGGGATGCAAACTTAACCCCTACGAGGTATGGCACACCCCATCATCAGTCAAACTCTAATGATGTGGTTTTAGTGAGGTTTTCCATGACACAAATTGTCCTCACACACGAAACATTAATCATGGGATGACTAATTTCGAACTACTCAAAATGACCAAGTCACGTATTGTGATAGTTTTCCGACTATTTTACTTAAGCTGTGATATATCTTTAACGTAGCGTCCTTTTGACTATATAATTCTTTTAGATTATGCATATGTGCCTTAGTTTTCTTATATTTCTGTTCCTTTTGACAGTAAATGGCTCAAATATTGTATTATACGTTTTTCATTGATGTATCGGGACTAAATCCCTTGTTTCGAAAAAATCAGGTTTTTTCAAGGAGGCTTCGCTAACTTGTTTTCCTGTAACTGTACTAATTATTCAGCCAGAACTTGGCGGTGACAAATAAATAAATAAATATGACCTCTACCTTCTGGCCCGTCCTCTTTGCCCCCAGAAAAAGATGGTGTTTTGCGAGGAACCAGATTTCTACAGGTCAATTGCATGTGCCAAGAGTTGTCATTGAGAAATGCGTGTGAGTTCTTGAAAATCGTTGGCGCCCTAATTCGCAAAAACCAAATAGAAGTGTGCACGGGTCCAGGCACAATAGGCATGAAGCATTCGTTCCATTGAAAACTCATTGTGCACAGTCTGGACACAAAATGTGCACAGTAAATACACTTTAATTCATGAAAAATAATACACAATTGTGCACAAGTTGTGTCTGATACATGCACACCTATGAATGGTTCTTTCTGCCTGGATGTGCACGTAAGATGTGCACACTCTTGGTGCAAATTAAGTGATGCAAATGCGTGCACGCGCTTTATATATAAAATTGATGCATTTTGCGCATTGGGGCGTCTTTTAAAGAACGTCACCGGTTTGTGAATCGGTATTGAGCAACGAAGAAGTTTCAAATTGAGGGATTTGCAAAGAATTGTATCCTTATTGGCGCAAGTGACCTGCAATCTCATATTAGGTGTTTTGCTGTTTAACATGACCTGCCACAGAGGTCACAATGTAGGTCGTCTGTTAGTCGGAGCTTTGCACGATGACTGTTTGACGGTGTATTAATATTCATTTTAGGATGCCATCGACGAGAAATTTAGTAAATGATCACGAAAAAGTGTTTGTGATCAAATCTATAAAACATGTTTATCATGATTTTTCATTGCAATTCCATCTAGAAGCGATTGAAGAGTGGACTCATGTGTTTCCACCTATTCTTCTTCCAATGTTGTGCCAATGTTCTTTGGATTGATTTTTTGATAAAGTTTATTGCCAGGAAAAATCAAATTGAATGTTTCATTAGCAGGCATTGGGTTGAGTGAAGAAATGCGTATGCGTACCTGGTCATTATGAAACATTGGACCCATTCAAGAAAACTGCACTTGAAATCCCGATCACTCATAGTTTGGACATTCAAACGAATAGACGTTGACGTTCAGGGGTGGAGGCGAAAAAGCGTTTTACTCTTCCGCATATGAAATGTGCTCAGGGAAAGTATTGGTTTTACCTCAAAAATTCAACTCCACATAGCTTGAGTAAATGATTACCGATCGGGCTCAAATTTTGACCAGAGTCTTAGTTCACCAATCGTGAAAATGTACGAAATTTTTAGAAAATCGAAGTTTGATATGAATGTCAGAATCTAAACATCAATAAGTTTAGTTCCGAATTTCGCCGTATTTCTAATGCATCATAAATGAAAAGTACGTGGCGCTGCTGATCCACGTACTTCCAATACGCTGTATAATGTCCCAAGAAAGTAGTCTCAAATCACAAAATTTATTTTGTCGCACGATGTTTTGTATTGAAATTGAATCATATTGCTGTAGTCATTTCATTCTCTCGACTGATCCAAATTTCAGAAAAACAGAAAAATCGAATTTCTTATCAATGCGGAAAAGTCAGGATTACGAATGTAATTCAATTTATTTCTTTTTCGCTTTACTGGGAGTTCAACAATTTAAAAGTGACATGTGTGAGTGGCAATTGAGCTGGCATGCTCTACTGCCTATAAATAGCATTTATAAGCATGAGAATATATATTTACTCAAACAGCTCTGCCGAGCACACTGTCTTCCCGCTGTTATTTTTATGCAAAGCTAATAACTATTTTGCTTACCTGTTCAACAGCAAGTACTCCATATTGCGAATCAAAGCCGAAACTGATTACTACCAATGTGACCAGTGTCATTAACAAATTAATCCGAATGGTAATCATTTTTTTTTTGCAAAAATTGTGTGTTTTTCTTTTATTTCTCACTGTTTTCTTCAAAATCTTCCTATCTGATGACACTGATGACAGTCAGTGTTCCACTTAAAATTGCAGTTTGCTGATTCAATCGAAGCAATACATTTGTTTCACAAAGTGTCTTCTAAATATTTTTAAATAAGTAAAATACGTACGTTAAACACAACACAGTTTCCGAAACACGATTGAAAAATATTTATCAACGCATTGGTCTGATGCATGGAATTCAATTTCTTTCGTATGCATAAGCTTTTTTTATAATAATAGATTTTTCTGTTTGAGTTTTATTCACTATATAAACATTGAAATAACACAAAATTGTTCACTCAAGCCGTTGATGCTATATTGTACTGTTTTTAGATCTGTGTTGGGAGGCATATATTTTTTATATTTACTTTTCTAACTTGCTCCAGAAACCTTACATTTTTTTCTTATTTATGAACATTTTATAAAGACTTTCTTTGTGCTGATATATTGACATATCGGTTGGTGCTATAATTCAATTATTTTATTTCTCCACTGATCAAAATGTGTATACGAAACTATAAACATTTCCAAACAAAAATCCAGTCGAAAAATGGTTTAAGCTCTTGAATCATTTCTGTTAAATTTAAAATTGTAAATGTTTGGTTGTGAATGATGAGTCTGGTTGTGTAGTTCTGAAATTTGCAGAAAAACTCAGCTCTATTTCAGATATTCATATATATTAGCGTGAAGAAAGACTGAACAGAAGATTTTAATGATGATTCATCTAATATTTCGAGTACAATTTTTGGTAAATATGATCGGAAAATCTTTGTTTGAATGTTATACATATATATACACAATTTTCAGTCATTTCTGTAACTCAATTTAATACAACAATTCACAAATTCACAAACTGAAACTATGAAAGATTTTTTGTTCATTGTTTTGTTTTAATAATAAATGCTTTTTGTAAACTTGGTTTGTGACTTTGTGTTCTAATATTTTGCTGTGAACGCCGAAAGTCGTTTTTGTTGTCGTTATTGTGGACATATCTTTGTCAGTTTCGAAGTAATTACACTAATGTTAGTGAAGGATAGTAAGAGAAATAAAACTATACGTAAACGTAGTTTCAACAACAATGCAGCTCTACTTGAAATAGGCTATGCAATTTGATTTTTGAATTATTAAATTGTTCGAATGCACGGAGAAATCCAAATAATCTGTAGGTGTGTTTGTATATTTGGAAAATGAAATGACGTTGAAACTTTGATAATTGTTGAACTTTCTGCTCTGTTGCCATTTACTACGGGGTCGGCGCTTTTACGTGATAAATTTACGCATACACTTTCCAAATAAAAACACATCAATTCGCTAGCACTTTTAATGATTGAATCTAAGTAAATTGACAAGTTTTGAATCCAGGATTTTTATATCCGACATGTTATGCTGCTGATTTATTATCCCTCTCTCTCTAGCTCTCTCTCTCTCTCTCTATCTCTCTCTCTCTCTCTCACACTCTCTCTCTCACGCGAATCATTTCGAAATGTCTTAGTATTTTTGTTTGTCGATTTTTTTACTCTTTGTGTCACACACAGGCTTAAGTAAAAAATTTCTATAACTTGTTAATATTATTGTACATATTTGAAAATACTTTATGGATAAAATAAAACTATTGAAAAATACGCGACGAACGAAAAAATTACTTGATCCATTAATGAATGACAGTAAATGAAGATTATATTCCGATTGATGCAATAAGCATAAGCAGCTAAATAACAATAGACGCAGTGAGTTATGGAAGCACCACAGCACACTATCACATAAAAACCATTTTACCAGCTAAATGCATACATGTACATCTGGCGAACCCAGAACACACAATCAAACAAATTTACAACGTGCAACGAGTATAGTATATATATATATTCGTCTCAATTGAAGTAAAAATTTCCAAGCACAGGTTTAATATCTTTGTTCGTATTCAGATGCTTTACAACGTTTCAGTTGTGTCAATTTAGAGTAGGTTGTAGGCTTGTATCTCGATGGCGTATGTAAGTGTTATATGTATTTGTTTGAGTGTCAGAGTGAGTGTACGTGAGTGTACTTGCGTGTGTGCGTGTGTTTGTGTATATGTCTGAATTCAATATTCGTGAATTCTGCTCGATACGCATGTGTAGGTGTTGGGCAAACGAAATGTTTGAGTGGAACAACTTCATATTTACGAAACATTAGTTCAAATATTTGACAGGTATAAGTAATAATAATTCAAGAAAAATCATTGTTATGATTCTTATCAACATCCAGAAAGCAATATATAATTATTTCCAATCAAAAATTCTGATTTCAGTTTTATCCATTTATGCATATTGCATGCTATGCTGGTTTCAAAACTATGCATGTATTCTTCATATATTTATTGCTCAATGGATCAACGGAGCATGAATAAATGCAACTAACTTCATTATATTTATCATAAAGGGTTATATTCTCCCTGCCTGACAAAAGAAAATTTAAAATCACAAAATGTGTGTTCTTATTATATGTTTGGAAATAAAAGGTATTATTTTAATGCAAAACGTTTATCTCGGTGAAAGATTTATTAATCCTCAGTCTTCAGACTCTTCACCTAGCATGAATTTGAAAAATGTCAAGGGAAAAAAATCATCAATGAAAAAGAAATGGATATTACATTTCACGTGGCGCTAGTGAAATATAACTGTTGGTCCGATGTTCTTCAATTAATTCAACTTGGCTCACACCTGCAAACCAATTTGAATCCAAGTTCGAATTATAGCATTATGGAAGTGTAAGATGAAGTTATATTTTCGCCACGATGCGATTCACAAATGCTTAAAGCGCACTCTAGTTCAATTTTTCGATAATATGGCATGGATAAGTTGTTGAATTATTATTTGAAGAGCATCGGACAATATTTCTGAAGACAATGCGGGAATATTTCTCACCGGATAGACTTGAAATGTGTGTAAAAGTGCAATTTTGCATACACCCAGATGCTGCTATATTACCTTTCCGCACATGAAATGTGCTTAAGGTGCTATTTCCTAGACCGCCGATTACAATCGTTGTAATCGTTGACGATTGTATTTGTATGGGAAAGATCGTCAACGATTGGAATCGGTGGCCTAGGAAATAGCAGCTTTAGCAAACATACAGCCCGAAATATTTATAGCCGAATTTTTATTTTCATAAATATTTTTCACAATACTTCTTGAATCTAATAAAAAATGCAAGTACTCAAATACTATAATATATAAACACTAGCTAATTCCCCCATAAAAAAAATTAAGAAAACATAATGAAAACTCTTAGCGTTGGTGTTAAGAAATTTTAAGATACTACCGCAAGTAATGTGGTACATCTGAATAGAGCAATGTTCTTGCAAATTCATCACTTTCGCACAATTTAAAGAATGCAGTCAATGTTGTTTCTGTTGGTTGTGCAGCTCTCTGCAGTACATTTCAATCCGTGAAATAAACATGTTGACCATTTTTGAGATGAACAGCCAAATGTACAACTGCTGGATATCGCTCATGAATTGGAAATGAAAAAATTCTGTTTGTGCCGATGTAGCGGCCCATTTGGTATTGTGCAATGTCATCGTTTGTGTTGGCATCAGCTACAGTGTGTTTCATAATTCCTGCCTATAGGCAGAATTTCGATTTTAAGCAGCCATATAATTATCTTTTTAATTTCTAATGATAAAATATTCGAATTACATAAAAGAACTTATCTATTTGAAAATAATATAATATCATAATTAGTTTTCTTTTGTTTTACAATATATTATTTAATTATTTTATGAAATGGCAGCCATTTGTATGAAATACGCCAATAGATGTCATTGTAATGCACTGTTTGACATACAAACTGAACGTTAACTGACGTTAACTCATGCGGACGATATGAACGTTGTTTGACGTCTGACGTTTTATGATTTGGAAATAAAACTAATAAACAATACAAAATATTTTAAAACAATCACGTTTACATTGCAAAAGAACTCAAGTTGACTAAGACCATCTTGAATTGGAAACAACTAAAACTAAGATTGTCCAGAGTCAACTATGGTTGATTTTTGGATTTCACACATAAATTCTGGGGTTTTTATGCAATTACCCCGAAAAACTAATGCGATTTTAAAATCACCTCAAATTTCTTGAATAAAAGTGGTAAAAGTACTCGAATTGATTAAGACCATCGTGAATTGGGTGAAAGCAACTAAAACTGACTAAAATTCCCCAGAGTCTGTTACACCCGTGAATGTTGTGGTTTTTATGAAATTTATTATTATCGGCGCCATGTTCACATGATGATATTTTCAAATCAGTTTTATACAAGAAAAGATATTATTTTCATCTGATATACATAGTGCTGTATGTGACAGTTAAGGAATTGTTGTGACGTTTTAACTGAACGTTTAAGTAGACACATAGAGCACTTTAGAGTCCCCATCAATCAATAGTATTGGCAGGAATTATGAAACACACTGTACTCTAAATACAGCCATATCACTGCCTTTGTTGACATAATTGCAGATGTGTTTGATTGATTTTACTGAATTGCACATTTCTACGTTGAGATGATCCTGAAATGTCTTTAACAGTAATGGGTTATATGGCACTACCCAACGATTATCAATGGCTATGTCTTGATTTTGCATTCTGATTGTTGCTGTATGGCCATTATCTTCTGGTGACCGACGTCGATATAACGGGTATCCATCGTCAGAAGTCAATGCCCTTGCGTACCGCTTTGAACATTTTCAATCGATCATGCACGGTGAATTCATATTTAGTGCACCGCAAGGGCAGTGAATCATATTTTTCTTGAAAATCTCAAATAAATCTGGAATTTCAGCTGATATGATGTCATCAGTTTGAACCGGTGTAATTTTGCGCACCAGCCATATCAAAATGTGTGCGTGTGGCAATCCTCTTTTTTGCCATTAAATCGAATACATCCAGCACCATTACAATCGTATCCCTCAATGCTTTGACTTTTTGACGAAATACACGGGCGGTGATGTCGTGTCGATCTGTTGACTTTTGTCCATCGTATAAGTTATTTGTGATATCGGCCCACTTTGGGTTACACGTAAATGTCAGAAATAAGTCAGGTCTCCCTTATTTCCGCACATATGACATTGCATCTTGGGTGTGTGTATTCGTGCATGTGACGCGGACTGACTACATATGTTGATGGCAGTCTCGTTAAACGTCCAATGTCATTTACGTTGACATCATTGACCACTGCGTTTCGCAAATGCATGTATTCTTCCGAACGCCATCTGGACTGATTGAATCGAAGATAATTAAGACGTTCTGATTCAATTTTTGCATACATATCCACAGCGTATTGATAGAAAAGTCGACCACATCTCAAAATGAAAGTAACTTCTTGTGGACGAATCATAAATCTGTACTTCATTCCACAAAAATGAATGCGCATTTCGAACGCTCTGTTGGCGTTCATCATCAGCACTAACACGACTTCGATGAATTTGCATTGTGAAAGCCGGTGAAAAAGGAAATTGTCAAATCAGCGCAAATAGAACGACTTTATAACACCATCCTCTGCATTCAATGCCTCTTTTTTTTTCTCAATAAAGTAACTCTCATAAGCGTTTGGTCTGTGACATTGATTCACACTTCTTATCAATTTGACACTGTGGTTAACCTTAGACCTGTCCTCTGGGCACTCAGTGCCCGAGCCGATATGTAATTTGAAATAAAAATGTAAATATGTAACCAAACATCATATGGTGATATTTTTTATAAAGAACACTTCAATCTCTACCTACAGTGTGAGTTTCATTGAGTTTGTGTGTCGCATTTCCGAATGAGATCGGTGAATCATGCATATACTCTGTACGTCCTCTCGGGCACTCAGTGCCCCCAAAAAAATTCCATATATTTTGTATGGAAAATTTTTGGGAAGCTTATTTGGATCGAACATGAATTTGACAGACAATTTTAATCCCAATTGGGATCCATGTCAATTTTCATGCAAAACCCTCTGTGGGCATCCATATTTCGAAATGATTTGTTAAGAAGAAAGTCTTTAATTTTGTCAGCACAGGATGTGGAATATAGCTGCGAGTCTGACGCACACATACATATCATTGCTTTCAAAATCGGTAGAGTGATTTTTGAAATATTGCAGAAATTCGATTTTTTTTTTTCAAAAAATGTCAATTTATCATACAAAATATACCACGGGCACTGAGTGCCCGAGAGGACAGAAATATGATGAGATCTCAGAGGACAGGTCTAAGGTTAATGATTTACGTCCAACACATAATCGGCAAACGCAGATTGCCTATGTTCACCGTTTTTAGCGCAAGTGTAATGCTCTTTGTATCGCGTCGATAAAGTGCGTTTTGTTTGACCTATGTATCGTCTCCTGCAAACACCACATTCAATTGCATAGATTCCCGATTTTTGTCCATGTTGAAACTTCATTTTGCGCTAATTTATCCGAATTTTTCCGAATTTTTGTACTTTTGGGACATTTGGGACATTCGATATATTTAGGACATTTGGGACATTTGGGACATTTGGGATATTTGGGACATTTGGGACATTATGGACATCCGAGATATTTGGGACATTTGGGACATTTGATCTGGCCAATCCTGAAAATCCACCAAAACCCACTTGCAGAACTGAGAGCAGTTCTGGTCAATCCTTGGGTCCACCAAAACCCACTTCCAGATTTTTTTTTCTTACTTTCTCAACGTAGTTGAATGAATAGCACAACAAAGAACATACGGTAAACAGAAGCGTTTGAATTTTCTCACCACGCCATGCGTTTTCGTGTATTTGTTGTTGTTTTTTTGCATTTGTATGGAACTGGAAGGGGTCATCTTTGAAGTGGCATATCTCGGGAACGACTCGACCGATTTCGGATTTTAATAGCCTAAAACCATCTCCAGGAGGTCCCCGAAGTGTGGTGAAAATTTTGTTTGGATCCCAATTTGACCCAGGTTTGGATCAGCCGTTCTCGAGGAGTACGCATTATATATATAGATATATTCACTTGAAAGCAAAGCGCGCCGAAACGGCAATACCAATATTGCTCAAAATTTAATGGGATCTAAGTCTAATAATTTCCAAACAATGGTGAAAATTTGAAATCGATCGGTGGAGTCGTTTTTGAGCTATCGTGGTAACAAAAAACGTGACAACGGACGGCGGACAACGTGCGACAGCCCCACATCAACATGAGCTAAAAACGGTTCCACCGCATTCCTATGGGTTCCAAACTTATAGAAAACTCATTTTCAGCATCAGTTCGGATAAAGGCACATTGTCGTCGTCATCGAATCTTGCGTCGTCCCAATTCAAAGTCTTGACCATTTAATTTTTGGTCTCATCTAGAGTTGTCAACGAACAAAAAAAATTTCATTCGTTCGTGCGAAACTTATTTAAAATTTCGTAAAATTTCGCACGTTCTATTCGAAATAGAAATATTCGAAAAATTTAAGAGCATCCGAAAATGTTACGCACTTCCGATTTCTTCTATATTTTGATGGCTCTGATGAATTCAACGAGTTCAATGGCATCACATAAACTGGTTCCAATCAATAAAATGCCTCAAAATGTCCAATTCCAAATTGTCGATAAAAAAATACGATTTCTTTGAATCAGATGATTCTGAATGGACTTTTGAGGATTTTTTTTATTTTCTGGTTTTTCAGTGGTTCGAATGGATTCAAAGAGTTCAATGGCACTGTATAAACTGTTTCCAATCAATAAAATTCCTCATAATTTCTAATTTCAAATTCGAAACGGCAACCGGGAGTAAAAGTCGACAAGAGGCTGTGTCGATGAATAAATTCTTTTAAACGAAAAAAAACCATGCTTGACAGTTCATGTAAAACAGAACTAGTTTGACGTTTCCATTTGATTTACATTGAGACTTGGGCTGAAGTCTTAATGTAAATCAAATGGAAACGCCAAATTGGCAAACGTTCGGTCAACGTTCTTTCGAGCCAAAAAGTGAAATTAGACATTGTGAGGTATTTCATTGATTGGAAACAGTTTATGTTATGCCGCTCTATCATATATGCTTTATATGTAAGCGGAATTCATCAATCAAAATACGTTCACTCAATGCAAAATGAATTTTTGATAAAAGAGACAAAATATAATAATAATATAGCTTTAATTCATCATAAAATGAATACATATCCAATTGTAAATTATTTTGAAAAAAAAAACATTTTTGAACGAACATGTTCGTGTTCGGTACGTGTTCGTACTAACAGTCACTTGACGAACACGAACCAAACGCGTACTCGAATTTCATAAATTTTTCTGTCCGCGAACGTTCGTGAACATTAATTGAGCAGCCTTATATGGCTGGTTGCGCAAGGTGCCTTAAAATTAAAAATGTCCTTCACGAAGAAAAACTAATGCAAGCTGAATCATTCCTCATTTTTATCATAGTCTACTTCAGTCCAATCCACTGATTGAGATACACCCATTGAATATCGAAAAATATGCATTGATGTTTAAGCTTGATCGATATTGAACAACAAATATCAGTAAGATTTAATATTACCAGCTTGCCGAGATAATTCTTCCTCAAATCTTCTTTTGCGTGCCTCTTCCTTCTCTCGTCGTTCTTGTGCACGTTTCTCGCGACCGTATAAAATCATGTCAATACCGGCCATACATCCAGGGTGGCCTTTTTGTCGCTGCATTACAAGGAACTGTTTGTCTTCTTCAATTTTTATCGTTTGGAGAGCATCATCGTGGCAATGTCGAATAAGTCATCTAAACATTCGACGAATTCATCGGCAACTTTGTTTTGAGCATTTGGTCTTTTATCTAGAACCATTTTTTGAATTTTTTCCACTGTTTATACAATTTCATTAATGTTTCAATATTTCTATGGTCTTTGCGTATCAGTAAACGTGCTTGATGCCAAAATATTTGAACATCGGTCGCCAATTTGGCACTTTCTTTAGCTGTAAGACGCACAAATCACATATTGTAGAACATGACTTTCAAAACTTGCTGATTCGATGGTAATTTTGCACCAGTAATTTGATGAAGTATAGCCAATTAAATCGATTTTGTGTAAATTTTCGATAGATTTGCGTGTATGTACAGTGGATGCACTGCTTGGAGTTTGCCCTCTCGATGTTGATGGTGTAGTCGACATAATAACGGTCAATTTATGTTCGCCGGGATAACATTTATTCCGAGGGATAATAAGCAAAAAATCTGAGGGATAAAAATCCGAGGGGTAATAAGCATATATTATCCCTCGGGTTTTACTTTGCAAAAAAAATCTTTTTTATCACTATATGTGAATATTCTAATAAGCCAAGGTGAAGAAGAGATGTCAAATTCAGCTTACAGCAATCCACCACATGTCAAAAACAATTCGTTTTGATCAAGGGGCAAATTAAAAAGTACCCGAATTTGTTCAACTTCAAAACCCAATATCTCTCTTATTTTCCAACCAATTTTGATGTGTTTTATATAAAATCGCACTAATTTTTCCCAGACTACATTTTTTTATTGGGACTAAAATACCTAAGATGCCCCAGAAAAACGTGTTTTTTTTATTTTCCGAATTGAAAACTCTATGGAAGCAAAAAAAAAAAAATTCCGACGTGATAGAGCTAAACCAAAGGTACCGTAGAGTCATATTCTACCCCCAGAAGAACGCCCATTTGGAATTCCTCATGTGTGAGTGTGTGTGTTGCACGGTGTAAGCATTGAACTGTTTATTTGAATTTGAAACGAGTATTTGGCTGAAAAACGGTTAAAAATTAATTTCAACCATTACATATGCAAGTATATGAGCCTTAAATGATTGAAAATTAAATTTATAGATAATTTTAACAGTTTTTGCAAGCAAAGTTTGCATATAAATTGCAAATGTTAGCGAAAAACCCTCAAAAAATGGGTGAAATTTGATTTTTCAGCGTTTTAGTTAAAAATTGACACCTGGGACCGAGTGACTTGAAGATTTGAAAACGAAAAATATGTACCCAATGTGCCCGGAGGTATCCGATCATGATTTATTCTGATAGAGCACTTCAATACCTATCCAGGCTGATGTCAAAAATCCATCTACGGGTTACAAAGTTATATTTGCTCTAATCTTATGGTTTTTACATGTTTAAAAAAAATTCGAAAAATTCGATAGTCTTCGCCAGAAAACAAGTCTACAGATTTTTTTTTAAACACAAATAAGAAACTAATAAATTGCTCAAATCAAATCGGAGACCCATCGTACACTAAATTGTTCGATTTCGTGTGGAATTGTCGATATATTTTTGGCGGAAATAGAATCATGTTAAGATCAACTTTGAGGAAAATTCAATTTTTCATTGGAATTACCATAGGTTCTGACATAGCCTCCAAGGTCTCAGATAACCCGCCTTAACTTTTCGGACCCCCTGTGAATTCGTGGACCCTGTATGAATTTTCGGAACTGAGGACTTTTTTTTTAGGTCTTCAACTTTTCTGAGACCCAGCTTACACGTAGATAGAATGGGTTTTAAAACGGGTTTACACTAGATAGAATGGACTTTGAAATTCCACGCACAAGTAGCCATTTTTGGTTTGAGTGGAACCAAAAACCCCTTTTTCGTACACTAGATAGAATCGATTTTTTTTGGGACCCCTGTCGCATTTTCGGCCATGCACCCCCCTTAATTCGGCACTGTCAGAACCTATGGGAATTACACATTTGTATAAACATTTATTTATGAAAATTCATACACATTTTCATGTTTCGAACAACAGGCCAGACACAGTGTTTGTCCTCAACTTTTTCTGAGACAGGTTTACACTAGATAGAATCACCAAAATTATTTTAGGAATTATCTGAGTCTTCAATACAATTACCCACTTTCAACAATCAAAACTAGATTTGAAAAAAAGAATCTACTTGGGTAATTCACTGCAGTTAAATTGAATTCCAATTGCAAATCAGTTCAATTAAGAATTTCAAATTTTTTTAAACTCCATGTTTATTTCATTCTGATATGACTTTCAGTTGTGTCCATTTGAAACACACATTTTCGATAATTTTTGTTCCTTATTATCCCTCGGCTTATTATTTCATGATTTTTGCGGAAAAAATAAGCCGAGGGATAATAAGCAATCTGAGGGATAATAAGCGTAACCTGAGGGATAATAAACCTAGGGATAGTAAGCGAAGGGATAATAAGCATTACTTATTATCCCCCGGGGGATAATAAGAACTCAAAATGGGCCAAAACTTAGAAATTGATGAAGCAAAATAATTTGTATGCTCTGAGTAGCATGTATCTTACTCTAATTATCTTTATTTGCAAGTTTTCGCTATTTTTTATTCCATTGAACTTTTATCCCTGGGAACATAAATTGTCTTATTACCCCCCGGGGGGTAAAATTTATCCCTAGGGATAAAACTTATCCCGGCGAACATAAATTGACCGTAATAATTGTAATAAACGTTGATTTTTAATCAAAATATTCTGCTTAAAGAATTTGACTACTTCTAACACACTTGAATGAACAAAAAATTGAAATCGAAATCAGCGCCATTAACTTTGACGACATATGGAAAATTAAACATTTGAATTATAAACGTTGAATCGTTCATAACAAAAAAAATTGAAACAAACTTTCAAAAATGTGAAAATTATGCGAGAAAACCCAAATATATTTCACTTTTTCTGACGTTTCAAAGATATTCAAAATAAAGTATAAATATTTTATAATAGAATAGAGTAGAATAAAGACGATAATATCGATATGGTTAATGAATCGAACACTTTTCTAATGAAAAAAACTCAAAAATTCGCGTTTTTTTTCCATACAACCATATTTCAAAATTTCAGATCTTTTCCGGGTCCATCAAATATCATCGGATCGAATTCAAATTTTGTGTGCTTAATTTCTATATAAAAAGGAAAAAAAATCCGTCCTGGACTTATTGATATGTGTATATTAACAATTCTCCCTACAAATAAGAACACGTCTAATCTATACGCAGTACAATAGGACTTTTCATGTATGCAGAATATATTTTCTGAGGCCTTTCCTTATTTTCAATCGGTTTCCGTCCTGAGCATCTGATTGACTAAAATCTGATGAGCCTCAATGGATCATTTTTGCAGTTTCCTCCTCGGGAAGTGTGAATATCAATCGCACTGCTGAATGAATCTTCTCAACTGATATAGAATTTTGTACACTATTCATTAATTTTAACTATTTTTCTATTTTTCAGAGAAGGAAAAACACTCTAATTGTATACTAGATTGAATTCTCAAATTATAAAAACTTATATTTCCAACATTCCGTCCCGTAATTTGGGAATTCTAATGAAGTAATGAATGAATTTGATAGAAATTAAATGATTTCCGAAATAGAAAAAAATGTTCTTTCGATTGTTGATGACTCTTCTGGTAGCGAAATGAAGTTTGGTGGTTCTCCATTACCTCTAACACGTCGTGGAAAAGTTCAACAAAATTTGATTCTTCGTCGGTTTCAATGATTGTTTTGGAGTGTTGTAATTGTAATTGTAATTGTTTATTAACGTATAATAGTTATTTACATAAATTTACAAGGGTTTAATTTATGAGATCAGTCCGAGGACTTTTCAGCAAATAAGATTAATTGGATGTGTTTTGTGTGTTATGAAAGTATTGGTATGTGGAAAAGTAGTCATAAAAACCACAATTGGACGGATTTTGTGCAATTTTAAACTTAGCCTAGGTGTTTATTTCATTTGATCTAACCAGAATTGGTTAAATCAAGAAATATTTACAATATTTTGTACTAAATCATTTCGAGATCACGAATTAATTCAAATTCAGAGTTATTGCATTTATGATTGAAGTTACGGTTTAACGAGCCTATGAAATATTTTAGGTCAATTACATTCGTGATTTTTTCAATAAGAATATTTGGTGTGCGAATAGGAAGCTTATAAATCGTTTTCAATATTTTATTTTGCAGTGCATTTAATTTATTTGTATGTGTGGCAGCAGCCGAAGACCATATGGGGCTTCCGTATGTTAAAATTGGTCTTATGACTGATGTAAAAATTAACGTTTTATTGATCGTCGATAATTTGGATTTATGTGCAATCATAGGGTAGAGCGCTCTAAAGCACTTGTTTACTTTGAGTATGGTTTTTGAGATGTGTTCGTTGAAATTGAGTTTTTTGTCGAATATGATGCCTAAATAATTCACGTTTGCGGTGAATGCGATTGTGTGTTGGCCATTCTTCAAAGCGATGTTTGGGTTTCGTTTACGTTTGTTGTCAAACGGGAAAATAATTGCTTGTGATTTGCTCGCGTTGATTTTTATTTTCCATTTGTTGAAGTAGTGTTGGAGTGAATCGATTGTGTTGTTTAGTCTTTTTACAATGGTGTTTGATTGTTTAGCTTTGCTGTAGATTGCCGTGTCATCGGCATACAGAGCCAGCTCTACATTTTGATGTTTGGGCAAATCGGCGACGAACAATGCGTATAAGATTGGTGAAATACAGGTTCCTTGGGCTAGACCGGCTGGAATATTCACTTTAGATGATGCACTGTTGTTTATGTAGACGGAAAATTGTCTATTTCGGACGAAGGCGTTGATTAGCCTGATAATGTATGTTGGGAGTTGCATTTTGATTAGTTTATAAATCAATCCATCGTGCCAGATGGAATCAAAGGCTTTTTCGATGTCCAATAATACCATACCCGTTGAGTGTTTGTTGCGCTTGTTTTTGGCGATGAATTGTTTTATGCGTAGCGCCTGATGAATTGTAGAGTGCCCTTTGCGGAAACCAAATTGGTAATTGGGCAATAACTTTTTGTCTTCGACGATCTTAATGAGGTGATTATATACGATGCGTTCAAGTATTTTGCCTATCGCGTTAAGGAGACTGATTGGGCGATAGCTGTGCGGATCGGATGGATTTTTCCCAGCCTTTAGTATCGGTATAACTTTAGCGGTTTTGAAGCTGCTGGGCCAGTAGCTTATCTTGAAACAGGTGTTGAGTAGCTTTGTTAACCAGCTGATTGCAGTCGGTTGCAAATGTTTCAAAAGAATGTTTTGGATTGAGTCTGGTCCAGGTGCTTTGAACGGTTTGAATGATTTAATGATTGAATGCAATTCATTTATCGTGATGTTTGGTGTTGTGCAATTCAAATGTGAAAAAGTGTTGAATGAATTTAGTGTGCGTCTCACTTCGATGTCATTGGCGTGTTTGTAATCGGCCGTCAGTGTGTGCGATTTTTCGAATATTTTTGCCAGACAATTGGCTTTGTCGGTATCGCTAATTGTTTGAATGCCGTTTAGTTTGATTTTGTTGACATTTGAATCGCATTTGCCTTTGAATTGCTTCGCTAAATTCCACAATTGTTTGCCACCTTTTGTGATATTACGAAGTTTCTTGGACCAGAAGCTATTGTTGTCGGTTTTGACTGCCCTGTTGACTTTCTTTTGAATATGCTTTAGTTCACGTTTCAATATGCTTTTGTTCGGTTCAGCGAGTGTTCTTTGCCATCGACGTTTTAGTGCATTTTTGAGATGGATAAGCTGTATTGTATCTGATGAAAGTTGTGTGTGATGAGTGAGTGATTTCAAAGGTGTACTTATCTCTCTCGCTTTCATGATTATTTCCGTTAGTTGGTTGATTGCTTGATCAATTGTCTCTGGTGTTGTTGCTGTTGTTAGGGACGCTATGTTACTGTCGATAAAATGACTGTATTTAGTCCAATCCGTTTTTTTATAGTCAAAAATCTTTCTTTGAATTTGTTCGGTGGAACCTGTAGTATTACAGATGACCGGAGTATGATCGGAAAAAAGTTGATCGCGTTGCGCGGTTAAATCGAAAGAAAAATTAACGTTCGCTAGTAGGATATCGATTGTGGATGGTGTCTGGCCTGAATGTGGGTAATGTGTGTGTTCATCTGGGTGATAGATCATGAATGTGCTTGTTTGTTGCTCAGCATATAGGAGACTGCTTGCTCTGTTGATTTTATTGCAGTTCCATGATGCATGCTTTGCATTAAAGTCGCCGAAAATCATGTATTGAGTGTTTGATGTCGTCAATGTTTGAATGTCTTGTTTGAAATGATGAGAGAATTTTGGACTGTAAGCTACAGTGATGCGTGTCGCCGTGTTATTTATCATCATTTCAATTGATATGTTTTCGATAAAATTGGTGTTGAATGGGGCGCATGATTTGTGAGTGAATTTGTTATGAATGGCTATTGCGACGCCGCCGTGCGCTCGGTGTAGTCTATCGTTGCGATAGATTGTGTAATTTTGCATTCGGAATGAATGCCTTGGTTTCAAAAATGTTTCAACGATTAGCGCGATGTCGATTTTTTCAGTGTTCAAATAATGTTCTAATTGCATTTGTTTTGATTCATTCGAAATGCCTTGGGCATTCCAGAGCATAATTTTTGGTGATTTATTCACATGCATGTTGAAGTAATTTTGCGATTACACTCAATTGTTCGAGTTTAGATTTGCATTGTTTTAGCTCATTGATGCTGCTGAGTAAAATGTTGGTTACCTCAGTGATAGATCAGAGGTTTGCATTTGTGTTTGTCGACGATGTGAATGTATTGTTAGGCGTGAATTGTGTTGGTTGTGTACGTTGTGTGTTTGTAGCTGCGACAGCTGAGGCAAATGATACTCTTAGTGGTGATGGTGGTGGTGCAAGAACATAGCGATGTTGGTTGTGAGCAAGAGAGGTGTTGTTGTTGCTCCGTGTGTTTGGCTTGTGATTTGTTTTCTCTCGTGCTCTCTGTTTTGCTGCTTCGTATTTGAGTCGAAACGGACAGTTCGGGTCATTACCTTTGTGGTCGTGACGAATATTTGCGCTTGCACAGTTAAAGCATTTGTATACTGGATTTGCGTTGTTCGGTGATATTGCTGTGCAGTTCTTAGTTAAATGGTTACTACCACACAGGAGACAGGCTGTGTAGCGGTTACAACTACTGGCTCCGTGCCCATACATAAGGCACCTATAACATTGTGTTGGTGCGTCTCTCTTTGGTTTAAATGGTTGCCATTTGATTATGTGGTGGTAGACTGCTGTTATGCCGTTCAATACTTTCATATTCACTTCGCTCTTGACGAAATGACATAGATATAGTTTGCTGTGTGAAGTTGTATTAAACATTACGACTTTAGTTGGTGTTATTTTGTAGTCTGTTGACAAGCAGTTGATGATTTCGTCTGTTTTTACTTCTGGTAAACCAGATAAAATGACTTTGAATGTTTTATTGTCATCGTCGGGATGTGAAAAGAAATTAATTTTGCCATTTTTCTTCAGCATTTCGATTATTTTATTTTTGTCTTCACTTGAATTCGGGAATAATTTTCGACCGATGCTAACTATTTTAACGTTACACTTCACTTTTGCATTATCGAGAAGGGTTTTGATGTTGGTTTCTGTGTCTGTAATCACAATTGGTGAGATTTTTTGTTTGTGTTCACGGAGTGCACAATCAGTGATGTCATTTTCATCGTCGGTTAGCGCGGCAAAACGGTTGTTTAGTGGAATATGTAATTGTTCTAAGAATTTCGATTTCTTTTTTACTTTCTGTGGGTTCATGGCCCTATATGAACGCTTCGTCGCCATTTGAACGAAGTAATTAAACAATTGAATTAACGTAGACTTAGATTTAACAGAGAAAACTATAAAGAATAGCTAAAGTAAACGCAGCGCTTCTTATAAACGTCTATCTCCTGTGACTGCAGTCACAATACTGCATTGTTTGTTGTGTGATTGCTGTTCTTGAATTTGATATAGGTTTGATTTTTGTTTTGCAGTGTTAATGTTAATGGTCTGCACCAAACAGCGTTTCTTCGCCAGAGGTGGTTTATTATAAATTACAAAAATGTGTATAAAATTTGTACAAATTTATTTATAACCAATGTTTGATAGCACCGATCAGTTAACCTATTTGCCAACCCTAACGGTTACGGAGCAAAACGCTGCGATTAACTGATTTCAAAATTGATTATTACATTTATTTTCTTGAAGTTTTAAAATATTCAATTAATCTCTTTTTTATGGTATCTGAGCTCACATTGAAATCAACTAAATATACATCACAATTGGGAATCTTTTTATCAGAAAATTCATTAAATGTATCAAGCATAAAATTTATTGGCTGATATTTTCTATAATAACACTTTTCCAATGGTACTATTAATAGATTATTATTGCGAGTTTGGTAATGAGGTAAACGAAATACGATATATTCCAGTAAATGACTAGATGATATTTCACCAATGATCAATTTGTGAATAAAAATCACTTGCGCCACCATTCTACGTTCTTCCAAAGTTATCAATTGAAGCAGCATCAGCCTATCTTCATACTTTGGCAGGTGGAATCTATTTGGCCATTTTAATTTTCGAAGTGCATAGAGTAAAAATTGTTTCTGGATTGATTCGATTCTTCTGGTCTGACCCTTCATGTAGGGGTTCCAAACTTGTGAACCATATTCAAGTATTGGTAATACATATGTGTAAAAGAGTAATCGAATGGTCCACGGATCCTTGAAATCACGACCAAATCTTTTGATCCAAGCTAGTCTTGATTTGGCTTTTGTTATGATGTATTCAATGTGTGATTTGAAATTGAGTTGACTATCAAGAATAACTCCTAAGTCTTTGATTTCGTTGACTCTCTGGATGATTTCGTCTCCAATGATATAGTTATGATCAATCATTGTACCCATTCGGTGGAACCTCATCAATTTGGTCTTCTTAACATTCAATCTAAGATCATTACGACTGAAAAAGATAGAAATGTTTTCCAAGTCATTTTGCAATTTCAAGCAATCGTTCTCAGACTCGATATGTTTGGACAGTCTAGCATCATCTGCAAATGAAAGTAATGTAGAATCTTCAACATAATATGGTAATTCTATGATAAATAATAAAAACAATGTGGCTCCAATTGGATAGCCCTGACCTGTACCAGAGGTAACGTCAATTGGGATTGACTTCGTATTATCGATTTTTACTATTTGCTTTCTGCCATTTAGATAGGATTTAATCCATCTTAGAATCTCATGGTTCAGACCCATGACATTGAGTTTGTGGATCAGTAGATCAGTGTTTACGGAATCAAAAGCCTTTGCTAGATCAATATAGATTGCATCAGTTTGTGTATTTGTCGACAAGTTGTTCAATGTGGACGATGCAAATTCAACTAGATTCGTAATTGTTGATCTTCCTTTTATGAAACCGTGCTGACTATCATTAATGATGTTCTTAATGTGAAAATTCAAATGACCTGTTAATATTGAATCCAATATTTTTGCTGTTACGCATTGGAGTGCTACTCCTCTGTAATTACTAATATCATTTCTTGGTCCACTTTTGAATATTGGCCTTACAAACGATGTTTTCCAACATTGTGGTACTTGCGCCGTTTTCATGGTTTCACTGAGAATTAGTGTGATAGGTTTTACTAATCAAATGAAAAACCTCTGAACGAGGTAAAAATCGAGTGACAAAAGCAAAATGCAAAATACAAAATTTGTGATATGAAATTTGTGCCGAAAAAAAGTTATTTGAATTTTGTAAACAATTTTTCAGTGCATTATTGCGTTCGGTGCGTTGCTGAAATTGTGTTTTTTTTCCTATCGAAAACACATCACAACACACCGAACGCACCGAACGCACTAATGCACTGAAAAATTGTTTACAAAATTCAAATAACTTTTTTTCGGCACAAATTTCATATCACAAATTTTGTATTTTGCATTTTGCTTTTGTCACTCGATTTTTACCTCGTTCAGAGGTTTTTCATTTGATATCATAGATTTTGGCAATGCATGCAATTTCAATGTGTGCGCTCATTGAAATTATATTAAATGAAACCACAAACTGAATATTGACAATGAATGTCTTGCATTTTCGAATTTTTGCTATTATTTTGCATTGTACGAGTGAAAATTTATTGAAAATACTGATTACTTTGGATGAAAATTTTATTTGGCTCCCTTTAATTTGCTGTAAAAATCGAATTAAATATTATTACAAGTATTTGATCCCCGAAATTAGTGCATATGTGCCAAAAAATGCATTTTTCGGTGTTTTTATAGTGAATTTTGAATAAATATGTCAATATCTCGAAAAAACGAATTTTGTGGGATATATGCGATATGGCTTATTTTAGACCAGGGTTAGGGCCAATAACCCTGAAAATATGAATCAAAAGTCTTGGGTCATTTTCGAGCAAATGACCAAAAAGTGGAGAAAAAATCTCCAAAAAGTGGGCGTATTTCAGTTTTTGGCCAAGAATGGCCTACCAACTTGAAAATTTAAAATTCAAGTGGGTGTCATTTGGAAGCTTATCTCAATACCTTTCCAACGATATGCGTATGTCTGAGAAATATCAAGTGGTTCGGCCACAGTGGCTGTGGCCGTGGTGGTCACTTTTTGGCCTCTAGAGGCCGGCCACGGCCAAGATGGCGGCCAAATCAAAAACTTCCAGAACAAAAGTTGCTTAGTTTTTCATGTACTACAATCCCTGAAAGTTTGAAAAAAATCGGGAGATGGTACGAACATTAAGGTGCATCGATTTCTTAAAAAAAGGTGTATCAAAATCGGCGTAGGGGCGCTCTATACTACACTTCAATACGAACATTTTTTGTACTGGGTGAAGTCTGTAAGTTAATTCCTCTCGCGGCGCTGTCAATTTGAAATTTGGCTGTTTTTGGGCTGATTTTCATAAAAATTCACTCAAAATTTCCTTAGAAATGTCAATAAAACTCCATTTATTCTCTCTATGTATGGTAAAAAAATGTTTTTCTGGATAAACTACGTCGAATATAATGATTTTTTATAGGTTATTTAAAACAATTTTCAATTTTTTATTAGCCAAACCGGAAAAGTGCCCAAAAACGGTAGTCGAATTGTCGATATACCATAATAAACATGTCGCAAAAATAATTTCAAATGTATTCTGATGTGACCAAAACTACTCAATTTGATGAGAACGATCGATTAAATGCCATAATAAGGCCAAAAATTTAACCAAAGATTGAATTTTATTGGGCTAATCGTCAAATTTGAGCCATTTTCGACCAAATATGTTACAAACACCCATTTATCTATATTTTGCGCTATCAAATTCATTCAGTTTCTCCAGTAAAATTAATTTAGCGTTTCGCAAAATCATCAAACACTCGCTTGATTGTCACAAATCCCTTAGGTTTCTTAAAAATGTCCAAAAATCGCATATTTCCAATCAGTTCAATAGTATAAACAGGGTGTTTCAGAATTAAGTACAGATATTTTTTCCACTGATTCTCGACATCAAGAAGAGAAATATATCCAATGAAACCCATGGGCGCAATGAATGGGTGTTCACTTTTGAGGCTCTCCTGGCCATATTGTTTTTCCGAATCGCGTGGAACCGGTCAAAAAGTAAAAAAAGTCATTTTTTCGACACTTGGTCTATTATCAGGTACAAAATGCAGTCTTTTTGGGTAAGTGTCTTCAGCGAAATTGTTGGCATTGAGTAGAGCTTCAACGTTGCTGAAGACATCAAAGCAATATTCTCAGTGTTTTTGAAGTTATGGCATTGAAAATGAAGATAAAATTTAAAAAAAAGTTCAGATTTCACTGACGAACCTTACAAAAGCCCAAATGTCCATAAAAAAAAACATGAGGATGTTCAAAATTTGCATGTTGGTAAAAAATTATTTGAATTTTCTGATTTTGAAAAAAAATGGGGTTAATAAGACGCTTTTTCGAGTAAAAATAAAATATATATTTGTTTTCTATTTTCTGAATTGTCTCTATGAAAATCAAATTTTTTACCTCATATGTTTTAGTAAAAGCCGAAGAGGCTTTAATATCTTCCAAATGAAGCCGGTTCCACGCAATTCGAAAAAACAATATGACCAGGAGAGCCTCAAAAGTGAACACTTGCTTATCGGGAAAAAAAATTCAAAATGCAAAAAAAATGGAATATATTTCTCGGCTTGATGTCGAGAATCAGTGGTAAAAATATCAATACTTAATTCTGAAACACCCTGTTTATACTATTGAACTGATTGGAAATATGCGATTTTTGGCCATTTTTAAGAAACCTAAGGGATTTGTGACAATCAAGCGAATGTTTGATGATTTTGCGAAACTCTAAATTAATTTTACAGGAGAAACTGAATGAATTTGATAGCGCAAAATATAGATAAATGGGTGTTTGTAACATATTCGGTCGAAAATGGCTCAAATTTGACGATTAGCCCAATAAAATTCAATGTTTGGTTAAATTTTTGGCCCTATTATGGCATTTAATCGATCGTTCTCATCAAATTGAGTAGTTTTGGTCACATCAGAATACATTTGAAATTATTTTTGCGACATGTTTATTATGGTATATCGACAATTCGACTACCGTTTTTGGGCACTTTTCCGGTTTGGCCAATAAAAAATTGAAAATTGTTTTAAATAACCTATAAAAAATCATTATATTCGACGTAGTTTATCCAGAAAAACATTTTTTTACCATACATAGAGAGAATAAATGGAGTTTTATTGACATTTCTAAGGAAATTTTGAGTGAATTTTTATGAAAATCAGCCCAAAAACAGCCAAATTTCAAATTGACAGCGCCGCGAGAGGAATTAACTTACAGACTTCACCCAGTACAAAAAATGTTCGTATTGAAGTGTAGTAGTGTGAAGAGCGCCCCTACGCCGATTTTGATACACCTTTATTTTAAAAATCGATGCACCCTAACGAACATACATACATACATACATACATACCCAAAAAATATTATAAATTGATAGATGGAGGCGCCACGAATAAAATTCAAATGGCCATAACTTTTCAACGTATGGTCCGATTTTAATGGTTGGGATGTTGTTGGATTCGTATTCACGCGTAGAATCATAGAATATCAGGTTCAAAAATATTTAATCTATTTTTACCCGGGTTATGGCCGAAAAACTGAAAATTAGCCGAAATTTTTCCACCGCGATATCTCCACTTGTGGTTGATAAAATTTCGAGTGTGTATACTTTTTTGCGCTAATTTTCAAAGACCTTTCAGATGGTATATGACACAAATCGCTCAGACTCATAGATACAAAGTTCGAAACTTGCTGTATATATACTGAGTAGACTTTTCGCACTAGAGGTGCTTTCGTCACTCGTGTGGACTGCCGTCCACTGTGATGATTCTACACAATTTTTTATGAATAAGTTCGGAATTCCATCCGGGCCTGAAACCAAGTTATTTGGTAGGTTGTTGATTGCTTGCATCACTGTTTCTTCAGTTATATCAATTTTTGGAATGTTACTGCATAGATTAATCAATTCGTTTCTGTGTTTGTTATTGGATTCAAACGTACGCACTGCATCTGGATTATATCTAGAGTAGGCAGTAGAGAAGAATTGGGCAAATAAATTAGCGATTTCTGATTCGTTGTTGGATTTTTGTCCATTATATTCCATGGTATTTGGTAATTTATCATTTGATTTGTTCAAGTATTTTACGTGTTTGTAAAAGTTTAATGGCTCATCAGTTATCATTTGTTCCATTTCAATGGTATAATCGTTATATGACTTTCTGACACTTCGATTATATTCAGTCCGCTTAATTAAAAATTCTTTGTTTGCCTCCGTTGACCATTTTCTCCTGGATCGCAATTTATTCAGCCTATTTTTCAAATTAATAAGTTGTGGAGTGAACCATTTAGGGTGTGTTGAAGATTTGAGCTTCTTAACCTGAACATGTTTCTTGATAACTGTATTAATCTGTTCATAAAACTTGTTTATTTTATCATTAAAGGCTATTTTTGAGATTTGAAGTGTGGCATTCCAATCTATGCATGTAAGCGATTCATTGATATCTGCATAGTTTGCTGATTGAAAATCAAGGAACGTTTTGACATTTTCAATTCTATCGTTTTTCTTAATGTATTTTAATATTGTTAGTTCAATGGCTGGGTGGTGGACTTCAATTTTCAATAATTGATCAATACATACATCACATTTTATTAAATTGGTGTCGTTTGTCCAAACCAAATCCAACAGTCGGTTGTTTATGTTGAAATTTTTATTGATTTGATGTAAGCCAAGCTCATGGCACGAATCAACAATTGTGATTTCTTTCCTGGTGGTAGCATTTAATGAAAAAGCGATTAGTGGATCATCAACATCATCAGTTAGCCACAATAGATCGCTTAGGTTGAAGTCACCAGAATTTATAATTGTATCACTTGCTTTGGCTGTAGATGTGAATGATTTCATTGCATCCATATTTGCTTGGTATACTGCCAATGGTGAGTCTGGTCTGATGTATGATTCTATTAAGAATAAATTAAAATCGCCAAGGCTCACCTGTACACAAATTAATTCTGTACCAAATGCTTCACCATTTCCTATTAGGTGAGAATTTAATGATTCATGAACCGCAATCAAAACACCACCGCCAGTTTTCTTCTTTTTTGATTGATTACTCTCAGTAAGGTTCGACCTATCACATCTGTATACATTAAAATCATTCGGGAATACATTTGATGATGGAATTGTGTCATCAAGGTTAGTTTCACATAACATGTAAACCTTAAAAGGAGAAATTAATATATTAGCAAAAAATTCTGGTAATTTGGTACGAAGCCCATTAACATTGTGGCAGTAAATCTCATGAAAACTGTCTAGGCTGTTGTCTCTGCAATATGAATTTTTAGCTGTTAATTTTGTTGTTTGTTTTGCGGTATCTTTCTGGATTTCATTCACTTGCATCTGAAGTGAATTTATTTTATCAATAAATATGTCAATTGTTGAATCATTGATCGGCACCCTATCTAAATTTTGCATTTCTAGTAGCATCATATATTCCAAAACCTCAATTGCATCAGCTTTGTTGTTTATTGGGTAAACTGGTGGTGAAATGGTTGTCTTTGATAGGTTGGATGATGATATTGTGGATGCCACTGGTTCTGTGTTGGTTGTTGAAATGGTAGTTGAAAGTGTGGTTGGAATTGTTGCTGGAATTGTGGTGGAATGAAATGGTCGTTGTTCATATAATGATAGGGAAAATTTTGATGGTCTTGATAATTGTGTCTAAATATCGGTGTATACAGTACAAAATGATTTGAACGATTGAAACCGTTTATATTTCGATAATTATTCTGCCCGTGAAAATTATTATTATGGTGAACACGGTTATAGTTTCGGTAATTATCAACATTTCGATGGTCAAATCGAGTACCATTATTTTGATTCGGCTTATTTTTATTAAATTTGTTATTTTGTGATGAAAATTTTTTCTGTTGTTGTTGTTGCGGTTGAACTTTTTGCTGCTTTTGTTTTTGTTTTTGTTTTGATTCCATGTTAGTTTTTTTGCTAAATGGTTTTGGTGGTTTTTGAGGTGGAACAAAAGGCACAGCAACAACACCAGAGTCCCATAGTTCACTGTTTATAATCACATCATAGTCATCTTTGTTCAATGTATTAATTTTGAACGACACAAAATTTAGTTTTTGGTGTTTTTGATTTTTTTTTGTGATGATCATTTTTCCGTTCTTTTCAATTTGGCAGTGATCTTCGATGAAAAGGATGTTGTATCCTTTCATTCCCAACTTTCTAATTGAGAGAAGATTGTTTTTGATTTCGGGAACATATAATACGTCAGTGATGCTTAGATTGATGATTGTTCCATTGTCATTGCATATTTTAATTCCACAGGTTTTCTTGTTGATTTGCTTGAATTGTGGTTCCATTAGGCAATTTCAACAGAATCGCTGTTTTTAATTTAGTAATCGTTGAGAATTTATCAATGTCACGACAAATGTGTCTACTAGAACCGGAATCAATGATCCACGTGCCGCTATTATTGTTTCTTTCATTAATTGTCAAGACGTAATTCGCTTCAGGATCTTCGACTGCAGGTTTTTCTAATTCCCTTTGTTCTCTTCCTTTTGGCGTGTAGAATTTTGCAATCTTTGATTTTATGGTTTCTATGCTTGCAGTAGTAGCAGAAGAGACTCGGTTGTGTACACGTGTACAGCCCAATGAACATTTTATGGTGAAATCTTCTATATGCATAAGCTATGCATTAGGGAATGAAATAAGAAAAATTAAGAACTGCCGAAAACGAGCTAAAATCGATTCGCCGATATTTTGTTTAAGAACAGCCGAAAATCGGTTGTTGGTTAAATTAAATGAAAATCACAAGAAATAACGAGATATCAAGAGATGGTATATATATATATAATAAACCTATTATATATGTATAAATATTTAGTTTCCGTTGCAAATGAATTTCGATTTCGTCAGAAGGTTTTCAAGCGATTGTGCGCACTGACGCTTCTCTCAACATCTGCAGGGTGAGGCATACAGGCTTGAGTCCGACCAAAAACGGTCATCAATTCTTTATGATCGTTCAATTCAACTCAAGAGAGCCTTGATTATTTCACGAACATTTCCGCCACATTTATCTGCAATCTTTTGATATATATTTCATTGTATTGCAATTGCAAATTTGTGAGATTAAGGTCGGAACCAAATATCGTATGAAGTTCGCGTAAATTAGCACTCTTTTCGAATTGTTCGAGTGGTTTGATAAGATCATAGATCAATTGATTAAGCCATCACTTTCAAAGTGCTCATCAAGACGAAGTATAATGGAATCAATGATTCCATAGCTGTTAGTCATAAATTGTGGAGAAATGATGTCTTGTGCAACATAATGTCTTATATTTTTGTAACGCACTATGTGCAACATTATGTGCACATTTTGTACACAATTGATGGAAAAATTGTGTGAAAATGAGTTTTGCACGTAAATTGGTCATTTTTCGGTCAATTTGAGCACAAAATGTATGACAAAATGTATGACAAAAGTACTTATTTCATTTCGCACCCATTTGCAATTGACCAAATGCATTCAAGTGCACGAGAGTCCGGTTTTCAGTAAGGGAGATGTACCACATACGGGTCGGGTTTTGTATTCGAATCATAACTTTTGATCGAATCCGAATTGTGCGAACATATATACATCGTTTGAAAAATAATCTTCAGATCTAACTTTTCTCCGAAGAAAAGTATATCAATTCCGTTTACAGAAAAAATTATCACCAATTTTTGGGCAACAAAAAATTTGACACCACATACGGGTCACCTGGAAAAATCCACATAAAATGCAAACATATGAAGTAAAACTCCCATAAATATAGAAAATATTAATGTTTATTCATATTGAAAGCCTTCAGTGGTAAAAATAAATTTAAAAAATGACAGAAAATGGAATTTTTTCCTCAATTTATTCCATTTCATCAACATCATCAAAATCCAAGTGGGAATCGCAATTTTTGCAAGTGAAGTAGCTCGCCATCATCTTTGCGCGGCTCAAATGATGTGGCCGCTGAAGAAATATCATCAAAACTGTCCTTTATTTTTTTCAAATGGTTCTGTAAAGTGGCAAGGGACCATAAAAATGTCAAATATAAACCGCATTTGGAAAAAACCGGGTGACCCGTATGTGGTGCGGACCAATGGTGCTTCACATTTCTATCTCGGTAATGTAAACGATGCGGAAGTCTCGCAAGACCACGCCATCTCGTTTTGCCATGATCAAATTAAACATTAATGTTTGTATTTTTGCATGTTATCTCTACACAGTTCGCCACCAGTGTGGACGCAACAGCGAAGTCGATTGCTCTCTTACACAAGTAAATAACATAGCAATATAGATGAATATAGATGGCGTGAATTCTATTTTCAACAAATTTAATCGAACCGTTAGGCACCATTGGTGCGGACGCCATTTTTTTGTGTGATAATAAAAAAAATTTGTCCATATAATGGCTTGAATCGATATTCCATTACAAAATATACTTCAAATGCTACACATATATGCATTCAACTCACCTTTTTTAGTTGATTCACTACACAAAATGATTGTTCAAAAAAACGAGAAATTTTTTTTCGAGATTTTTATTACACGATGTCTGGAGCTAACACAAGCAATGCGACTATTCACTTCGTTGTTTTACCAAAAACTGCGTAATGTCAAATGAGAAGCTTGGCCATATTGGTATGGCGAGAAAAAAAATTGGGGTGAACCGCATGTGGTGCTGACCCGCATGTGGCACATCTACCTTACATTTTTACGCGAAAACTGATTTCCGCATGTTTGACTCTCTGTATTTGTTAATAAAAATGCATGCAGTTTGCGTCGTTTGAAAGATATTGAAGTCCTCTTGAAGTCCTTCTTAAAAATCTATGAAATATGAACAGTTGTGAAAATGTACGAAATTCTCAGAAAATCGGAGTTTGATATGAATGTATCTCAAGAAAATTAGTCATATTGCAGTAGTCATTTCATTTTCTCTTGACTGGTTCAAAGAACCTGTAAGATTTGAATACTGATGGTACATAGGTACACTCTACAATACTTTTTAAAGGTGTGGTTTGTGCCATTAGCTAAGAAATATCATTGAAATATTACAGGTTCTATCAGAAAAACAGAAAACCCGAATTTCATATAAATTCGAGTCAGGATTACGAATGTAATTCAATTTATTGATTAAATGAGTTAATTTTGATTCGATGTGAATTTTGGTCGTTATTTAATTTTATTTTTTTGTATTTGCTTATTGGCCCATAACCAGTGTTGAGAAAAATAACGAGTAGTCAGTTTGACTATTTGTAATCGAATGAATATATTTCAGTATTTAACTGACAACATGATTTATTTATAAAAACTTATATCTAAATATATAAATGTCAGTGTATGTATGTATGTTCGGGGTAATCTTCTGAACCGCTCAACCGATCCGAAAACCCAGGGTACCGTTGGAAAGGTCTTGGGGCCGCGGTGGCTTAAGGCTTTTCGAATTTTCGAAAATCGAAATTTCGAACATGAAATTTTCGAAATTTCATTTTAGACTTTTCTCATGTTAAAACACCGAATTTTCGAACATGAAATTTTCGATCTAGAATTTTTCGAACATGAAGTTTTCGAACATTTAATTTTCGAAAATTTATTTTAGGCTTTTATCATGTTGAAACACCGAATTTTCGAACATGTAATTTTCGAACATATGTTTTGAATATAGTGTTCGAACACTGGTTGAGTTGTAAGATAGCCAATATGGGAATCGTTGAAGAGCTCTCGATGGGGAGATGACAATGGACATCGGACATCCTCATCGTGATAAACCGTGTTAGACCATTTTGGGCGCGGATGGTGGAGTGGTACAATGGAAAATGTCTCAAACGTCCAAACACCCTAAATGTCACAAATGTTCAAAATGTGCCAAATGTCATAAATTTCACAACTTTTCGAAGCCAGAGGTGCGCAAGGGGGAGGGTATTTCGGGGTTTGCCTCGGTCTGCGAGACCCCGAAATCACCACGGAATACATATGTTATTTTCGAACATTGGATTTCGAACATGTTATTTTCGAACATGTAACTTTCGAATTGGAGTTTTGTATGATTCATTAAACCCATCTATTATGGGCTGCAAAATGCAATGCAAAGGCAAATATAGTACGCATTTATATTTCTGTACGCCTATTACTCACAAAGTGATATAATAAAATGGAATCTCAGCAGTGTGTGTGTTCGTGATCCGATGCTTTCAGGTTTTCCACATCGAATAATAAATCATGATTAATTAAGATGAACGCTTAGACCGTTTTTTGTAATTTGTATCCCTTTGCGTCGTTTGACTTGGACGGTGAACAGTAGCCCGTATTCAGGCAAAAATCACCCTGGTGCACTTGTAATTTTTTGCCTGAATGCCAGAGCGAATTGTACATCGTGACCGATCCATTCTGGACTGCTCGAGAATTTTTGTTGTACTTTCTTTTTATCATCGCCCCGGATACATCCTGATGACATGGGAAAAACGAAAGTACAATTCCAGGTTGTCGTATTCTATTCATGACAATTTGAAAAGCTTGAAAAAATCTTGTTTATCAGTAGTAACCCTGGTCATCGGATGACGTTTGGATCTCCACTATGACATGCGAATCGACGGAGGTGATACTTGGACCCTGACACTTAATGGGGAATCATTTCATCGGTCAAACTCTAAAGATGTGGTTTTTGTGAGGTATCCCACGGTACAAATTGTCCTCACACACGAAACACGAAACATTTATCATGAGATTGCAATCCAACTGACCAAGTCACTCATTGTGATAGTTATTTTTATTTTTCTTTCAAAAACTGTGATATATCTTTAACGTAGTGTCCTTTTGACTATATAATTCTTATAGATTATGTACATTTGCCTTATTACTTTTTTGTCGTAGCTATGTTCCTTTTGACAGAAAATGGCATTAAAACTGTAGTTATACGTTTAAACTCCATTTGTATCCAAATCTAGAAACCCTTGTTTCGAAAAGATCGGGTTTTTTCAAGGAGATTTCGCTAACTTGTTTTCCTGCAAAATGTATCATATATATTATTCAGCCAGAGCTTGGCGGTGACAAATAAATAAATAAATTTGTAGAAAAGGTTTTTTTTTATTAATTTCTTAAACAGCTTCATTTTCAATTATAAATAATTTCACTTATTGAACAGAAAATACTTTCTTCGAGTTCGAATAGTGTTCCTTCTCTTACAATAGCAATTTAAAAACATAACAATAACAGCTATTGTTAAAATCAGAAGTATATACACAGATGATTCTTCTTTCGCTTGAATTGAATTGTTAAATTTTGGAAGTTGATACGGTGTCAAGTGAATGTTCGATGACATTTGTGGGAGTGAGTCATCAGCATCATCATTTTTATCAATTTTATTTAACCCACTGCTGAACTGATTATGCGAAATGGATATGTGTCCAGCAGAATTTTTATTTCTCCAAGTTTTCATCGATAGGTCAAAGTCATCAGAAATCATATTTCCTGTTGTTGATTAAAAATAATTCAGTTGGAATACAATCTTTACATCCATGTTTTGAAATTTAAATTAAAAAAAACAATTAATTTTAATTCAAATCTACGTACCTCACCTTTTTGACTCTCTAATTTACGCCGAAGACTCTGTTCGCCTTCCACGTCTATATCATCTTTGTTCTGACTGTTCAAGTTTTTTTGTTGGAAATCATTCAGTGTACTGATATTAAGGAAAATCGGTGGATTCCAGTGAAGTCGAAAGCATTTTGGAATGGGTCGTTTTAATGGCGAGCTCGGTTTAATTAGACCGTCAGTTGCTGTGACACTACTGATTCCGTCGTTAATTGACGTTTGTAAAACTTTTGAGTACAAATGCAAATTGTTGTTTGGTAGCCGCCTTGGCATAGCGGCTGAATTTATTGAAAACTTATTATTTGGCGGACGATTGAGATCTTTGAGAACTTTTGAAACATGAGATGACATGGTAAACTCTAATAAGGCATCCAATAACCAAAAGCATGGTTTTTCAATATGTGTTGAATCAAGACAGTTTGAATCACCGTATACAACAATACGCCCTTGATTGGCATGTTTTTGCTCCATATCTTGAATATTCTCGTCATTTGGTATTTCAGCTACAGCTGGATACTGTTTTATAAGCTTCATTTTATCATAAATAATATTTTCATTCGATATCCTCCCATGGGCAGAATCTTCCATGTCTTGTTCAATTGCATTGAGTGAATCGGATATTTTTGATTTTATTTCATTCATTGATTGCTTTGCATCCTCTTTGTTTTGCAAGGTATTCTTCGAGTCAGTTCCCATATCAAGCGGAACGAAATCTGATTCGATGTAATTCGACTGTTCCATGTTTACTTTGAGCAAAATACGCTTATTTATTATTGGATTTTTATCCATTGCTTGATTTAAACGAATATTTACATTCCCATTCATTGTTTCATCAAAGGGATTTCGGCCATCGATATCTTCACTGTCGTACATTTGATCTTTACTCTCAGTTGTTTTATGGAGAAATATCTTTGATGTTTGTAACATTCCCAAAATTGTGCGAGGGATCCTAACTTTCTGCGGTTCTCCCGTTAAAATCTGTAGGAAAAAAGGTTTGTATAGTAAGAATTGACATCATGTAAAGTGGAGACATTGTAGAGTTATACATATATGAACATCTACCTCAAGTCCTTGGTCGTGTAAGTCACGCTCAATCGCTATTGATAGATAATTTTGTGGAAATTTAACTATAGATGAACCGCTTGCGTAATACATACCATGATCACCTAGGGGATCATCAAAGGGAAAGGGGAAATTAGTGAAAAGGAAATGAATATGAAATGATTTATGAGAAATAAAGGACTGACTGCATTAAATCATAAATGAAGATTTTCCAAATACTGAAGTCCACACTAGGGTGGTTCGATTTTTATCTACCAACGGTTAAAAAAAACCCGGGCGGTCCTTGTATTACATGAAGAGAGGAACATTTTCCGATATTCAGGTTGATCCTAGATCAAAACCCCTGGTGGCCTGAGGTGTTTGAAAAATCGGATTTTGGGCCATAATAATTTTTTTTAAATTTCATATTAATGACCAAAATTATGATTTCATTCGATTATTAACTAGCATTCCTATATATTCTAGGTATTTATTGGTCATTTTTTCATATATTTTGATCCAATCTATTACCAAGAAGACAGCAAAGTGCCAAAAATCACAAAAAATCATAACAAAACTTACTATAAATTCAACAAAAATACTCTGAAAACAACGTAAAACTCCCAAAATGTCTCAAATTTTAGCTCAATCATATTACATTATTATGTTTTTGTTACCAACAGAAAATGTGGATATTTTGATGATTTTTTTAGCACCAGTTTCACACGAAGTCGGACAAAAATTGCAAATCATGTCTCCGATTTGGCTGAGAATTTAAACATATCACTCGAATGTCGAAAAAATGAGAGCGCCAAATTTTTAGCTCGGAACAATTTCTTGGGGGGTAACGAAAAAAGTCAATTCTATCTAGTGTAAACCGAGTCTGAGAAAAAGTTGAGGACCTAAAAAAAAAAAAAAAGCTCAGAAAAAGTTGAAAAGGGGTTTTTGGTTCCACTCAAATCAAAAAAGGCTACTTGTGGGTGGAATTTCAAAGTCCATTCTATCTAGTGTAAAGCCGGTTCAAAACCCATTCTATCTAAACGTAGACGTGTAAACCGAGTCTCAGAAAACGTGAAGACCTAAAAACGAAATCTTAGAGGGGTAATGTTAATGTTAATGTTAATGGTCTGCACCGTACAGCGTTTCTTCGCCAGAGGTGGTTTATTAATAAATTTATAAGAAAAAAAAAAAAAATTTATATACATAATGTACAAACTCTTTTATAATCAATGTCTGCTAGCACCGATCAGTAAATCCATTTACCAACCCTAACGGTTACGGAGTAAAATGCTGCGATTAACTGATTGCAAAATTGATTATTATCACATTTCTCTTCTTAAAGTTTTAAAATATTCAATCAAACGCTTTTTTATGGTATCTGTGCTCACGTTGAAATCAACCAGATATTGATCATAATTGAGGATCTTTTTATCAGAAAATTCATTGAATGTATCAAGCATAAAATTCATTGGTTGGTGTTTCTTGTAATTACATTTTTCAAATGGTATTATTAATAGATTACTACTGCGTGTTTGGTAATGTGGTAAACGGAAATTGATATTTTCTAATAAATGACTAGATGATATTTCACCAATGATCAATTTGTGAATAAAAACTACTTGAGCAACTGTTCTCCGCTCTTTCAAGGTGATCAGATGTAGTAACATTAGCCTATTTTCATACTTTGGTAGGTGGAATCTATCCGGCCATTTTAATTTCCGTAGAGCATAAAGTAAGAATTGTTTCTGGATTGATTCTATTCTTTTGGTCTGTCCTTTCATGTATGGGTTCCAAACTTGCGATCCGTATTCAATTATTGGTAATACAAAGGTATAAAAGAGCAATCGGATAGTCCACGGATCCTTGAAATCACGACCAAATCTTTTAATCCAAGCTAGTCTTGATTTGGCTTTTGCTATGATGTATTCAATGTGTGATTTGAAATTGAGTTGATTATCTAGAATGACCCCCAAGTCTTTGATTTCATTGACTCTCTGGATGACTTCATTTCCAATGATATAGTTATGATTAATTGTTGTACCCATTCGGTGAAACCTCATAATTTTGGTCTTTTTAACATTCAATCTAAGATCGTTACTACTGAAAAAGCCAGAAATGTTTTCCAAGTCGTTTTGTAATATCAAGCAATCGTTTTCAGATTCAATATAATTGGATAGTCTAACATCATCTACAAATGAAAGTAATGTAGAATTTTCAACATAATATGGTAATTCAATGATGAATAATAAAAACAATGTTGCACCAATTGGGTAGCCTTGACCTGTACCAGAAGTAACGTCAATCGGGATTGATTTCGTATTACCGATTTTGACTATTTGTTTCCTACCATTAAGATATGATTCAATCCATCTTAGAATCTCATGCATCAAACCCATAACGTTGAGTTTGTGGATCAGTAGATCAATATTTACCGAATCAAATGCCTTTGCTAGATCAATGTAGATTGCATCCGTTTGAGTGTTCATCGATAAGTTGTTCAATGTGGATGAAGCAAATTCGACCAGATTCGTGATTGAATCCGTGCTGGCTTTCATTAATGATTTTTTTAATGTAAAAATTCAAATGGCATGTTAATATTGAATCTAGTAACTTTGCTATTACGCATTGGAGAGCCACACCTCTGTAATTACTAATGTCATTTCTTGATCCACTTTTGAATATCGGTCTCACAAACGATGTTTTCCAACATTGAGGTACTTGCGCCGTTTTCATGGATTCACTGAGGATTAGCGTAATTGGTTTCACTAATGTTTCTAGACAATTTTTTATGAATAGGTTTGGAATTCCATCCGGGCCTGAAACCAAGTTATTTGGTAGGTTGTTGATTGCTTGCGTCACTGTTTCTCCAGTTATATCCACTTTTGGAATGTTACTGCATAGATTAATCAATTCATTTCTATGTTTGTTGTTAGATTCAAACTTATGAACTGCTTCTGGATTATATCTAGAGTAAGCAGTAGAGAAGAATTGAGCAAATAAATTCGCGGTTTCTGATTCGTTGTTGGATTTCTGGTCATTAAACTCCATGACATTCGGTAATTTGTCGTTGCATTTGTTCAAGTATTTTACATGTTTGTAAAAGTTTAATGAATCATCGGTTATCATTTGTTCCATCTCAATTGTATAATCGTTATAGGCCTTTCTGACACTTCGATTATATTCAGTTCGCTTCATCGAAAATTCCATGTTTGCCTCTGTTGACCATTTTCTCTTAGACCGTATTTATTCAGTCTATTTTTCAAATTAATAAGTTGTGGGTTAAACCATTTGGGGTGTGATGATGATTTATGCGCTTTGGTCTGAACATGTTTCTTGATAACTGAATCAATTTCTTCATAAAACTTATCTACTTTATCATTAAATGGTATCTTTGAAAGTTGAAGTAAAGCATTCCACTCTATGCATGCAAGTGATTCATTGATGTTTGCATAGTTGGCTGATTGAAAATCAAGGAATCTATTGGCATCTTCAATTCTATCATTGGTCTTAATGTATTTTAGAATTGTCAGCTGAGTGGCTGGTAACGAAATCTTAGAGGGGTAACGATCGCTGAGGGGGGGTAATTGGACCCCTCGGACCCCTGGTGAGAACCTATGACGTGGCTTAATTGAAAATAACTTGATGTTTTCATGTATTTGTGTACGCATACAACAAAGTTTCTCCACATCAATACCGTCGTCCAGCAGTGACAACAATGTGTCACGGCGTGTTTAATGTTGTCGTCGACAACAAGACTAAATTTGTGCGTGTCACTGTTAAGTTGAGAGAAAATAGAGAGTTTTTGATATGGCTGTTTTTGAACGCCAACTCATTGAACGGATTAAATTTTTTTGCAGAGTTTTGATCTAACTGAACATCAAAAATATTCGTCCAACTGCTGAAAACATTGTGAATTGATGTGGTTGAGTTGTCCAACCTTGTTCCATCATCATTTGATTGATTTTCGAAGAGTAAACGATTGAGTTTCATATAGATCAAAATGGACAAGAATGGTCACCAATGTTGTCAAAAATATGCATGACTGCATCCCAAAATGACCCACTGAACTAAATAGATAGGTGGAAACTCCATAGAATACTATAGTTTCCTAGTAAAATCCCAAATAGACATACGAACACTTTGTATAGACATTGAACAGATAAAAAAACCCAACTGGTGCTAATGAAGTGTCGCACCTGAAAACACATTTTTTGGTCACCACAACCAAACGATTATTTTTTACTTTTCCGCCTCAAAAATTCAACTCCACATAGATTGAGTAAATGATTACCGATCGAGCTCAAAATTTGACCAGAGTCTCAGTTCACCATGGGAACAAATTTGTCCTTGCATTTTTTTTTATTTTGGATGCTCGGTTCTGGTACCTCCAGTGCAAAATGGCGTGTCGGCGTCGTCGGCGTCGTTGTCGTCGTCGTTTACTATAATAGGTGCAGAAATGGTCGAAAAAGGAAAAAAACCGTTAAAAAATGACTCATTTCCCATTTTTTGTTTTTTACTATTCCACACATGCCTTTGTTTTGCCTCGAAAATTGAACTCCACATTGCTTGAGTAAATGATTACCGATCGGGTTCAAATTTCGACCAGAGTTTCAGTTCATGGGAACAAATCTGTCTAAGTACTTTTTTCATTTGAATACTCGGTTCTGGTACCTCCAGTGCAAAATGGCGTCGTCGTCGTCGTCTGTGTATGTACTGTGTGAAAACTCTCGAAAGGAGTTTCAAATCCCAAAGTGATAAAAGCAAATTTGTTCAGAATTATTACCGGATGTTTCCTATTGAATTTGAGCCATATTGGTAAAGCCGAGCGACGTCCATTCAAGTGCACGTGAGTCGGGTTTTCAGTACATTTTTACGCAAAAACTGATTTTCGCATTTTTAACTCTCAAATCTGGCCGTATTTGTTAATAAATATGCGTGCAGTTTGCGTCGTTTGAAAGATATTGAAGTTGATGTTTTACATATCCAAACAATGCACAAAATGCCGAAAAATCATGAAATATGAACAGTTGGGAAAATATACGAAATTCTTAGAAAATCGAAGTTAGATATGAATGTAAGTAGAGTAGTCAAGAAAGAAGTCTCAAATCGTAAAATTTATTTTGTCGCACGATGTTTTGTGTTGAAAATTGGTCATATTGCTGTAGTCATTTCATACTCTCTTGACTGGTCCAAATGTCAGAAAAATCGAATTTCATACAAGCCAAAATCGTTGGAGGGTTCGAGAAAAAATCGATTCTATCTAGTGTAAATTTGACTCAAAAAAATTTGAAAAGGGGTTTTTGGTTCCACTCAAATCAAAATTGATGACCGGGGGTGGAATTTTCGTCAAAAAACCCTACCAAATTGAAAGAATTTTTTCAAAGTCCATTCTATCTAGTGTAAAGCCGTTTCAAAATTCATTCTATCTATCTAACGAAAAATCTGACGGGGGTTCCAAAACGTTAGGAGGGGATAAATTCGACCTATTCGACCAGCGTCAGAACCTATGAATCGGAGAATATAATCAGAAATGATAATGAGCGTAAGGCTCTGAATGTGGAATTGGTTGATGAGTGATGGAAAAAGTGTTGTTTGAGGAAGTGAGTGACCCAAGAGTAAGTTTTAGGAGAAGATTTTTCAATTCAGTGTGATTTAGCTTAGATAATACATTTAAAAACAGAGACAAGACAGTGACGGTCCCAAATCCAACATCACGACACGGACACTGGGTAGCATTTTTAGTTATTGATTTGAGACAACACATTTCCAGTCAGAGCAAACTTTTTCCGCCTCGAGCGTGGACCGTTTCATTTTCTACGCTTGATCTACTCACAAATGTTTGATCTACTTTCCACTTTGGTCTCTACTCCACTTGCGATCAATCAACTTGTGTGTGTTCGATCCCGGGTTTCGGGTTTCGGGCTTATTGCGGCTACTTCCGTAATTCGTCCATTCCATGTCAAAGCAACCAACGATCTGTATTGACCAATCGCGATGTTTGAAATATATATATTAATCGATAGCTGAGGTCATAAAACGGAAAAATCCAAATTTTCAGCTCAATCGGAATTTTTTTTTGGAAATTTTGAATAACTCTATCGGAACGACTCCCCGAAAAAATCGATTTTTTGACATATTGTTTCGTTCACCATCAGAGCACTAATGAATGGATTTTCATAAAATTTTCACCATATACACAGGAAATCAAAAGTGAAAACTAGGATAAGTTATACAAAATCATTTTTATTTTCGATATTTGATGGTATATCAGTTCATTTCTAATGTGGTTGGTCCAATTCAGCTCTTCAAAACACATAAGACCATTCAAATATAACAAATATAATTTAGTTAGGGCTTTATATTGAAAATAATTGATTTTGAGGAATTCGAATATCGTTTTGTTCGGATAGTATGTTCATACATAAGTTCTATGTAATGAAATTTCTGGGTGCCAGGCACTGTATTGAGGCCATTACCCCTATCAGAGCAAACTTTTTCCGCCTCGAGCGTGGACCGTTTCATTTTCCGATAAATCTACGCACAAATGTTTGTTCTACTTTCTATTTTGCTTTCCACTCTACTGGCCATCAATCAAATTGTGTGTGTCGTTCTATCATGGGTTTCGACCATAATTGTGGCTACAATGTCCCAATGAAAAGATTACAGAATGTCACAATGATGTCCCATATCCCAAGCCTTCGGAACTGAACGAAAAAGTCTAGTTGGAAATGAATTAGGTTTGGGATATGGGACATCATTGTGACATTCTGTAATTTTTTCATTGGGACATTGTAGCCACAATTATGGTCGAAGCCCGAGAGTCGAAACCCATGATAGAACAACACACACAATTTGATTGATGGCCAGTAGAGTGGAAAGCAAAATAGAAAGTAGATCAAACATTTGTGCGTAGATTAAGCGTAGAAAATGAAACGGTCCTCGCTCGAGGCGGAAAAAGTTTGCTCTGACCCCTATTATGTTTTGTTTCGAATTCCTCAAAATCTTTTTGTGAAAAATAAAAATACTGGACCTTAGAGTCCTTATTTTCCAAAGCATAATTGAATAGATTTTCGGTCGAGTCTATTGGATCATTTGGCCGTTTAAGACTTGTAAGAGTGGCATTTCGTTTAAATTGGCCGCCAATTCCATCACACGGCCCCTTTCCGTGTGACGTGGCAAAAAAGTTCCACTTTGCATTTAAACCAAAGTCTTTACTGAACTGGTAAATGTTATAAAAAATTTTATAAGCTTTATATTGCCGTGCGGCACCATCCGAAAAAAAATCAAATCTGTGATATAGGTTAAATTCTGTTTAATGAATTCAACCAGCTTCTCTAAAAACTGATAAAAAGAAACTGTACTATGCTCCAAGCTTTCAGCTATGGCAATTACGCTTTGGATTTTTTCTCACCGTTTTGTTTATAGTATAAACAAAATGGATGAACTGCCACTTGACTCTTCGAAAAATGGTGCGACTGAATTTCATTTTGAACGGCAACCGGAAAGTTTTCTGAGAAATCTACGATGAAGATCATCTCGTTGTCTTGGTGGTATTCATTTAAATTCCTTTAAAACTCTGCCTGTTGTTTCGCTATGAAGTGATGTGGCATCAAATATCGAAAATAAAAATGATTTCGTATAACTTATCCTAGTTTTCATTTGTTTTATGGTCAAAGACGGTGTTAAAATGTGATTTTTCTGGCATTTTCTATGAAAAATGAGTGAAAAATGAATCAAATTTCAATGTTGAAAAAATGTTGAAATGAACCGATTTTTGCAAACAAGTGGTATTTTTGGACTCTTAAGCTCAAGTACTATCAATTCCGAACTAATTTTGGAAAAAATACTATAAAAAAAGTCGATCGATGAACCATGGGTGACACACTGAAAAAAATCGAACATTTCAAATTTTCAATTTAAAGTAGGGAAACAGTTGTTTGAGGTGCGGGGATAGACTTTATTTTCCCGGATAGGTTAACATTAGTGCTAAAAATTAAGCAAATAAAAACGCCCAAAAAATGGGATGTCAAAAGGGGTTTTCAATAACCGGAACGGAGTTGCGTCTAAAGTCATGAAAATGAAGTCTATGAACAATTCTGATTACAACAAATTGACGGGCTTGATTTCCTGTGTATATGGTGAACATTTTATGAAAATCCATTCATTAGTGCTCTGATGGTGAATGAAACAATATGTCAAAAAATCGATTTTTTCGGGGAGTCGTTCCGTTGGAGTTATTCAAAATTTCCAAAAAAAAAATCCGATTAATCTGAAAACCATGTTTTATTTGTGGAAATACTACACCAGTCATTAAATGATATAAATAAGTTAACAAACTTCTTATTCTGGTGTAAAATTGCGTTTTATTCGCAAACGTTTTCGAAAGCCATGCTTTCATCATCAGGCGAGCTGAAAAACTGAGTTCAAATAAAAATTACATCAACAATGTCTACTGATTTCAATTTGAAAAAACAAATAATAATGAGTTCAACAAAAATGACAAGTTGAATGACACAAAATGTAAACATTAAATTTGAAAGTACATAACGATTGACAAAAAATGCATGGATGTTAAATTAAGCAAATGAGTGAATGCAATCAATATTTCCCATCAAAAATGTCTTTGGTGCTTAGCTGTTTTGAAAACTTACACAATGATGTTACTTGTGAACTTTGTATGTTCATATTGTGTCTCTTTGTTTTGTAAATATACAAGTTTTCATAAGCATCCAAATATTGTGGCCTATTTACCTCTTTCAAAAGTCTAAAACCAGCGAATTGGTGTCCATTTTCTAACATGTGATCGGCTGGTGTTGATTTGCCGATTTGCCCCTCATGATATGGTTTATAATGTTCCGAAAAACGCTTTTCACATGCCCGACAACTCTGTCCTATATAAACTGAATCGCAATCAGTGCACAATGCTGCATAAATGCCCGACTTTTTGTGATCTTCCACCTTGTCCTTTGTGCCACCCAGATGCGTTTTCAGCTTATAACCAGTGCTATTTGGTGATAAAGTCACCGAATGCTTCTTGAGCATTCTTGCCAATGGTATTGTTAGACCATTAACAAAAATACCACCCGAATAGCAAACAGCATCCCCATCATCATGTTCGCTTATTGGAGTCAAAGATGTTAAGGTGCCCATTTCCCTATTTTGTTGGTGTTTTTTTAACAAAGAATCAACAATTTTTCGACTGTAACCATTCGTTTCCGCAATTTGGTGGATTTTGTTTACCTCTGCGACAAAATTGTCTTAATTCAACGGTACGTTGATCGTGCGATAACAATATGAATTGAACGCTGCCAATTTAGTTTGTTTTGAATGGTATGATGTGGATGGTATACATCTGTCAGTGGTCGTATCCTTACGATAAATATTGAAATCAATATTATCATTTATTCTTGTTAATTTAAAATCCAAAAATGGCAAAACTCCGTTACGTTCTCTCTCACATGTGAAATGAATTTTCGGATTTATGGAATTAAGATAATTCAAAAAATTATCCACCCTATCACCCTCAATGATGACACATGTATCATCAACATATCTGTACCAGACGGATGGAAAATCTGCACAGTTTGCTTTTGCGTTTGTTTCAAAAGATGACATGAAACAATGCGCTGCAAAAGATGAAAGTGGATTTCCCATAGCCAACGAATTCACCTGCTGATAAACCCTATCATTGAATTTGAAATAGCAAACATCAAGACACAAACTAACCAATTGCATGTACTCATTTACCTTTACAGGATCGATGTTTATTGATCTTAACCAAAGCAAAATTGAAGACTCTGCCTCTTTAACGGAAATGTTCGTATACATTGATTCTATATCAAATGAAACCATGATCTCATTTGGTTTGAATTGGAAATTCTTCATTTGATTAATAAAATCATATGTATTTTTCACGTAAAAACCCTTTGGTTGTTGGAATTTTTTACACCAGAATAAGAAGTTTGTTTACTAATTTATATCATTTAATCTGAAAATTTAGATTTTTCCGTTTTATGACCTCAGCTATCGATTAATATATATATTTCAAACATCGCGATTGGTCAATACAGATCGTTGGTTGCTTTGACATGGAATGGCCGAATTGTGGCTACAATGTCCCAATGAAAAAAAATACTGACGGCCACCGCAAGTGCTTAAATCCGGCTTTCGTAAAGCCGGCTTTATGGTCGTAAAGCCAGCTTTATAAACCTTACGGTTTACCGGATTTAAGCACTTGCGGTGGTCGTGAATGTCACAATGATGTCCCCGGTGATTTTCAATATGGTCAAGAATCTATATAACGGGAATTGGTAACGCTCCAGTCCGAAATACAATGGACTGTAACTTTTGAAATATGAGAGATAGGAAAAAAGTTTGTCGGTATGAAATAGTCCTTATGATGCCTAGATTCGTGTCAGTCCAAAACATTATGTGATATTGTTTGTTATGTTAGAGATATGAGCATGGATTTTTTTTAAAAATCTTAAAAATGCGTGAAATTGTAACGCTCCAGTCCGAATATTTTCGATCATAAATCGGCCCTAAATAACTTTTCTGGGCTAAGTATGGTTTTAATAGCTTTCTTGATCCTTCAGCCACTGAATAGAACATTGAAATACAAAAATGCATCGATAGATGAACTGAATTTTAGCCTCAACTTGACCGCCAAAATTGTAACGCTCCAGTCCGAGATACAAACGACTGTAACTTTTGAAATATGAAAGATAGGAAAAAAGTTTGTTGGTAATAAATATTCCTTATAGATTCGTGTAAGTCCAAAACACTAGATGATATTGTTTGTTATGTTAGAGATATGAGCATGAATGTAGTTCGAAAATGTAACGCCCCAGTCCAGAATCTTGACCATATATGCATTTCAACAAATTATTACTTTTCCGCACACCACGTGATGCGTAAAAGTATTGCGATTGGCCCAAATTTCGGAAACTCCAAAAATGAGTTTTCCATAAGTTTGGAACCCACAAGAATGCGGTGGAACCCATTAAATTTTGAGCAATATTGGTATAGCCGTTTTGTCACGCCATGCTCTCAAGTGAATATACGTTTATTGCCCTTAAAATGCCATTTTTGAACGAAATTACCACAAATAAGCCTACTAAATGTTTTCTGCGAGCCCATATGACTTTCCTGGGCCAAACTATATTAGTTCTGATATTCCTAAATACAATCATTCCATATTCATAAAATTCGTACACGTTCGCCATTCGCAAAATTGTTAATCAATTTGCGTTCAAATCCAATCTTTGACTCGTGGACAACTATTAAAAATGGTTTAGACTTCATAGCACTAAGATTCCATCAAATTTTGAGCAGTATTGTAGTAGTCGTTGAGGCGCATGACCGACTCAAGCGAATGTGGCTGTTTTACTTGAAAATTCAATTTAATATTTTAAAAGTACCGCAAATATGCGTACTAAATGTATTCCGCGGATCCATTTGACTTCTCTGGGATAGACTATAATGGTTTTGAGATTTATAAATACAATCATTTCATATTTGTACTCATACAATAGATTGGATACAGCTAATAGCTGCAACCACTTATTTTTTACTCACTGCTCCGAACCCATATAAACTGCTTATTTTGAAAAAAAAGGGTCTAGATAGAATTTGAGAACGATTGGATGCGGTTTTCTTGTAATTTCACTATGTTTACATTCACATTAAAACTGATTTTACAAATCACTTGATGGTTAAAAGTGCGGAAAAGTAAGCCTTACGCATGTAAGCCCATTTATTTTTTAATGTGTCTGTATATAATGAAAATTACTAAATGCAGATTTTTTTACTGTATATAGTACCAGCCATTCCTTTTTTTATATCTATGCAAAATTATTTGAACAATTTGTACTCTTCGATTATTTTCTGTAAATTTCCAAACAGTAGTTTCATCTATTTTTTAAAAAATGTACAAGTAATGAAAACTAGATGCTTACCCATTTTAAAATACCCTTCCAAAACCTCATCTCCGAACGCAATGCCGAATTCATCGAGTAATTCATTCAGTGCTGGAATATTGGCACCGCCCGTATCCGGCATCCACCATTGTCGTGTATTTTCATCATAAAATTTTATTTTACGAATAACGCTTGCATTGTACCAATCAGCAAATATGATGACGCTTAAATTGTGTTCTAAAATGTCGGTTTTTAATTTTTGAATTTCAGCATTGAAATATTCTTCTTCGGGATCAACGATAAGAAGAGTTCCATAGTTAGAAGCATTAAAACAAGTAAACGGCTCTCCAAGTACTTCGATGTAGTAGCCGGTATTTCGTAGATGAGTGTACATATCCTTGAAATTTGTATGAATGTGATCAGCTCGCCAATCAAGTGGGTCTGATTTCATTTTTAGGTTATCTCTTGGTAAATATCCAGGCGGATAACGTAAACTGTGATACTGATCCCAAAGAATTCGTTTCTGACGCGGAGGCTTTGGAATAATTTTCACACGAATATGAAAGCTAACTGTACTGTTCCGTGGCTCGTTGTCATTTATTCCAGAGCTCTGGACAGTTAAAGTGATGTGACCTTCTGCCAGCCCTTCAAAGCGTTCGCCCAACTCATTGACAGCTGAAATTTATAAAAAAGGGTGGCTCTAAACCTGTCCCAAAAAATACAAAAATCTCCCCAACAAATTTCAAAAGAAACACAAAAGTCGTCCCAAAAAACTACAATAATCTTATCGTACTAGTATACCCAAGTAACACAATGTAATGCACATTGTGCAACATGATGTCTTCTATTTTTGTAACGTGTAACACATTATGTGCACATTTTGTACACATTTTGTACACATTTGATGGAAAAATGTCGACTTTATGTGTGAAAATGAGTTTTGCACGTAAATTGGACATTTTTCGGTCAATTTGTGCACAAAATGTATGACAAACGTTCACGTTTCATTTCGCACGCATTTGGTCAATTGGGTAATCGTAAGCAAGAGCCACACATTCGGAACAATCGCTCACAATCGTAACTCTTCGCATCTATTTTCATCTCATTCGCTTTACACACTATGCGCTCTCATTCAAGAGTGCATAGGTTCTCAAGTAGGTGGTCTTCAGTAAGCGAAAAAAAAAATTTGGGGGGTAACGAAAAAAAAGTCAATTCTATCTAGTGTAAACTGGTCTCAGAAAAAGTTGAAGACTAAAAAACAAAAAAAAGGTCATCACTTTTGAAAATCGATTCAAAATCATAGAGGGGTAACGAAATCTTAGAGGGGGGGGGGGTAATTGGACCCCTCGGACCCCTGGTGAGAACCTGTGATACAGTGTGGCGCGAATTCGTTATAAAGAGATGCGAAGAAGAACGAGAAGCCCCTTAAGAGAAATATTTAAATTTTTCCCAATTTATAAATATGGAATAACATCAAGGGGTGAATTAGCATAGAAATTTCATTTACAATGATTTTCAATACTGTTCAGTGTTTTTCAATACTCTTCAATACTTTTCAATACTTTTCAATACTTTTTAATACTGCTTTTCAATATTTTTAGTAATCTTAAAATTTTCAGTACACAACTTTTACATAAAATCGATTCGACTTGGAAAACTATGAGGATATTTACGCGCATTGAAACTCAAAAAATTCCGTATAATTTTTTATTCCAGCACATTTATTAATCCAAATATTGTTGGTTTTCAAAAAGGAGTTTTGAAAAAAAATCGAATCACCAATCCATTTACAATCAAAGGCTTCAACAAACATTTATTTATGGAAATGAAAAACAAACGAAATAGAAACTATTTATTGAAAAAACAAAACTCAACGATTAAAGTGCATTCATAGAGCTGAACGTCTATTTTTCATAGCAAGTTTCACAATAACTTCATCAACTTCTATTGCTACATCCATAGATGCTTAAAAGTGCTAAGTCGTTCAATTTATGTTCACCTGTGCTTTTTCGTAAAAAAAGTTGATTCGTTGACCCTCTTATAGACTTCAAAATTTCGAACGTTAGTGTACCAGGTCACACTGTACCTTCGTCAAATTGACACAATACCAGAGATTCACAAATATCTTTTTGGTTGATGTTGACGTCAAGTGAAGTGAATTTACTGTGATTGACTTCTGACTTATTGATTTGAAATGAGTTCGTTCAGTGGGTCGAAGTCAACTCGAAGTACATATACACGTCAACGCAAGGTATATACCTCGTGAGTAAATTCACCGGTAAGTTGTCAAACTCTGCACAATACAAAATGAAGAGCCAGAATAATTATGAGGAATGGAAATTGTCACCAATTTTTTGGTTCAATTCTTCAGAAGGGATTCTTTTCAAATAAAATATTAAAATATAATAACTGTGAACATGAACATGATTCTTTTTTGCTGCGATAACAGTTTTGGTATTCCTTTCAAAAGATTTGGTTTCTTTTCACCCAAACTCTGGTTGTGCCATAGTATAATAATATAATAAATGTAACATCAATCCCAATTGACCAAATGCTTGCGAAATGAAATGAGTACTTTTTTTATACATTTTGTGCACAAATTGACCGAAAAATGACAATTTTCACACATAAAGTCGACATTTTTCCATCAATTGTGTACAAAATGTGCACATAATGTTGCACATAGTGCGTTACAAAAATATAAGACATTATGTTGCACAATGTGCATTACATTGTGTTGCTTGGGATGTTTGAAGTGGAAATTCGAGCATTGACATATCAAATTGACATAAGGTCTATACGTGGGTTAAATAGATGAGAAACTTCGCTCGGGTAATATATTGAAATGTTAAAATGAATTTCTTGTCGCATTAATTCAATGTGTCAATGAATGTTTTTGGTTTAAGCTCCACCTCTTTTTCCAAAGGAGGGATGCCTTTCTCATAATTTGTTCATTTTTATATCTACGAACAGAGGTGGCATACGGACACGGACGTCCGAGCCAAATTGTTAATTTCGTCTGTCCGAGCGTCTGAGTAGAGTCACTCGGACGGACGGAAGGACAACTCGGACGAGTCCGAACCACTCGGACTGTCCGAATGACTTAAAAATTCTAAAGTTCAGTGGTTTTCTACAAACTTAAGAATTTGGGTCACTTTTATTCCGCTAGACGGATATTATTATGTATCTGATCCCTATTTGCGGTAAAAACGTCAAATGATTCCGCACATTGGGATGAATTTCATACAATTTTAGTTACAGAATCAGTATGGAATTTATCCCTACCAGGGGAATAATTTGACATTTTAACCGCAAATAGAGATCAGACACATAATAATATTCATGTAGCGGAATAAAAGCGACCCAAATTCTTGTGTGAGTACATATAATTTTATAAAAAAAGAATAAAAATGTATTATTTGTAGAAAATCACTGAATTTTTTATTATTCAGTTTAATTAAATACTTAACAAATTAACGGAAATTAAATGATTTGCACTGTTCACACATTCGGTGTTGATGCGCATCTGTGTGTGGCAAAAATATTGATCACATATTGACCGCATCACTTTCATTTCATGATGTTTTTTTTAATGTGGTTTTCAAAAGATTTTTTGATATTTTAATAGTTTTGATGAATTCAAAAAGTTCAGTGACACCACAAAAACTGGTTCCGATCATTAAAAAGCCTCAGAATAATGCATTCCAAATTTTAATATGAAAAAAATCAAACGTTTCCGACCACCCTATTCCATATAAACCATTTTTTCAAATTTTGTTAATTCAACTGTCCTAATAAATTCAAAGAGTTCAATGGCACTATGTAAACTGTTTCCGATAAATAAAATACCCCATTGTGTCTAATTTCGAATTTTCACTCCAATTTTTTTTTCGATTGCTTTGAAATAGAATGATTTGAATCGATTATTGAGAAAGTTTTTTTTTCATTTTGCATAACAAACAAACTCTACGATTATTTTTATTAAATTGGATTGAATTAAATCTCAAAATCCTAATTTCAAAATGGTTAACAATACAAAAAATCAATGAAATCATATATCCGTAAACATCAAGCACTAGTTCCAGTGTAATATGATTTGTATTTATTTTTTGGGTAGATTTTTTTTGCCTGCGACGATTTGTGTAGTTTTTTTGAGAAGTTTTTGGATTACACTGTGCAACATTTTTCGAGTGATGCTCTCGGGCGTGAACCGAACCAATATAAAATGAAAGTACTATTATTTAGTAGTAAAACCCCAAAGGGATTTTTCGAGATTGACTCGAATGAATTTTTTTCATTATCACACACATTTTCGCTTTCAGTACGATTTTTCAAAAAAATCACCTCTCTTTGGAGGCCTTTATTTCGTGAACGGCTTGGAATTTTCCTTTACAATTTGAAGCAAAGTTGTAGCCCTGAATATACTGAACAACTTTGCTGAACACTATGATACCAAAAAGTCACACCTAGAACCACAAATATAGCAAAATGTTCAAAAAATGCCACTTTTCTACCCCTTATTTCACACACAACAATATTTCATAAACGGTAGGAAATTCGATTTTACTATCCAGAGGAAAGTTATAGATTTTGACGTGTTAAACAATTTCTGTGCAGGAGTTGACCCATAAAAATACTCCCAGAGGGTCAAAATTAACCCCGAATATTACCATTTTGGGGGGGGAGGTATTTTTCGCCCCCCAGGGGTAATTTTTCGGGGTCGACCCCTTGGGAGATATTTTTTGTCATGTCAAGATCTACAACTTTGCTGAAGGCAGAATAGTCCCACCGTTTGGGAGATATGGTTCTTAATAGATGCATCTAGATGTTGTATAGTAAAATCACCCACCTTGGAAATTCAACCATATCTCCCAAACGGAGGGAGATATGACTATTCTGTCTTCAGCAAAGTTGTAAATCTTGACATGACAAAAAATATCTCCCAAGGGGTCGACCCCGAAAAATTACCCCTGGGGGGTGAAAAATACCCCCTTCCCCCAAAATGGTAATATTCGGGGTTAATTCGGACCCTCTGGGAGTATTTTTTTGGGTCAACTCCTGCGCAGAAATTGTTTACCACGTCAAAAACTATAACTTTCCTCATACATTCTGACGCAGGGGTCCCAGGGGTCCCATAACCCCCCCCCCCTGAGCTAATATTACCCCTCAAGAATTTCTGCTGGAACTGGTTTACACTAGATAGAATAGATTTTCAAAAGTGAGGACCTTTTTTTTTTTGTTTTTAGGTCTTCAACTTTTCTGAGACCTAGCTTACACTACTCAGTAAATACAAAGGGTATTATTTTATTCTCCCAGAGGGCTAATTTCTGCATTTTTTCTCCTTGGAGGAATATCGGGAGAATATATTTTTCTTGGGAGAATAATGCACTTTCTAAACACTGTTGCTGAATCGGTTTGACATCAGTCAAAATATATTGACATTTTAAAAATATTCCTCCCATGAAGAATATATGCAAAAATTCGCCCTCTGGGAGAATAAAATCGTACTCTTCGTAGTTACTGAGTAGATAGAATGGGTTTTGAAACGGGTTTACACTAGATAGAATGGACTTTGAAATTCCACGCACAAGTAGCCGTTTTTGATTTGAGGGGAACCAAAAACCCCTTTTTCTTACACTATATAGAATGGACTTTGAAACGGGTTTACACTAGATAGAATGGACTTTTCAAATTACCCCTCTTGAAATTCTCGGCATAACCCCACCTTAAATTCTCAGCGTCAGAATGTATGACTTTCCTATGGACAGTAAAATCGAATCTCCTACCGTTTATGAAATATTGTTGTCTGTAAAAAAAAGGGTTCAAAATGGCATTTTTTGAGCATTTTGCTATATTTATGGTATTTGATGTTACTTTTTGGTATCATAATGTTCAGCAAAGTAGTTCAGTATATTCAGGGCTACAACTTTGCTTCAGATTGTAAAGGAAAATTCCAAGCCGTTCACGAAATAAAGGCCTCCAAAGAGAGGTACTTTTTTTGAAAAATCGTACTGAAAGCGAAAATGTGTGTGATAATGAAAAAAATTTATTCGAGTCAATCTCGAAAAATCCCTTTGGGGTTTTACTACTAAATAATAGTACTTTCATTTTATATTGGTTAGGTTCACCCCCGAGAAAATGTGTTGCACTGTGTTATTTGGGACGGTTTCATATTATCTTATAAATAAATATGTAATTCAATTCATATATGAAACATGTTTAAAAGCCAATTTAAAACTAGACTTTTCATCGTATTTAGAATCAAATAGTTCATTTTTTTGTATACAGATAGGAATCTTACCGATTTTTACTCCCATCCATCCGGACCATGGCCACAAAACTTCTGAATATGATATTGAAACGTTCAGTAAGTTTCCGTTTTGTAGAATATACGGATGCCAAGATGTATTAATAACTCGACCCGTAACTGCCATACCATTTAAGATCGTAACATTTACAATGGATACAGCACTTGTGTAAAATAGGGATTGAGTACTGTACGGCCACATATAGTCTTCAGTAAAATCTAAATATGGCGGACTTAAAGTAACTTTCGGCTTGTATTCTGAAAGAATTTTCATACTCTTCAAAATATTTAACTTTCCATATCCTTGTTCAAACATATTATTATCGTTCAAACGTGTAGCGCCTTCAATCAAAGCTTGTTTCATTGATGATGGATTGACGAAGTCTCTGTTAAACCATAAAATATCAATTAAAATCAGATTGAATTCGATCGATTCAGAGAATTTTGACAATAGTGTTTTAATGAGGGCTTACAGTTTGTTGATAACACCACTGGCTAGCAATGCAACTGCACCGGCAACAACTGGCGAAGCAACTGAAGTACCAGATAATGATCGGCAGCCACTTCTTATATTGCTTCCTTTCACTTGACTACCATATGTCACAATGTCGGGTTTCAAACGCCCGTATCCATGCGGTAGTTCCCAAGTTGTCATGCCTCTGGAGCTGAATTTTGCAATATTTTCATCAAAATTCATTCCACCCACACCAATAACGTCACTTTGATCTCCCGGATTGTTGAGCGTACCATACAATGGCCCATCATTCCCAATAGCTGAAACCATAATAACTTTATTCGCAGTTAATTCGAGCACTTTATCAACAAACGGATGATCAAGGAAATCTGGTCCACCAATACTTAAGTTTAACACATGAATTTTTCGTAGAATTGCATAGTTGAATGCGTCCAGAAACCAGGAGGTATAAGAGACTTGATTATTTGTAAAAACACGATAAATATGAAGTTCGGCATCAGGAGCAAAGCCTAAACAATCTTTGCTGGATGCAATAACACCTGCCACAAATGTTCCGTGGCTTACACCATCATCAAGTGTTTTTTCATTGGTCCAATTGGTCCGCTCCTTGACACGTCTGAAGTGTGGATGGTCTCTTGCCAGGCCAGTATCAAACACTGCAACTCGTATACCTTTGCCCGTTACATGCATATTCCACAATCCGTCTGCCCTTAGCATTGATGTCAATTGACGTGGAATGGTCGCTCGTAGTAAGCGTCGATTGTTGTGTCTATTTGCCGTTGTCTCAAATGATGAAGAATTCTCATGCCGTTGCAGTTCTTCATCATTATCAACGAGTTTTTTTTTAATATTTGCGAGTCCACGTCGAAAGTTTTTAAATTGACAGCCTTCACAGTCTGATTCTGTTTCTGAATTGCTTTGAATATTTAATTTATCCATAAGCTCCTTTAAAATTTGTTCGTTTTCCTCATCATCATCGAATATGTTTGACGTGTTTGTTGTATATGGATCAAACTCATCTGACGATTCACTATTCGTTACGTTGAGTTGAACGGGGCTACTTAAGATTGGGATATAGCTTAAGGTTCGGTGTACCATTCGCTGAGGAGTTATACTTTTGATCGATGGATGTAATCGAAGCGCTTCAATAGCTGTGTCAGGTGCACTTTCATCAATCATAACTACGTCAAAATCACTGGGATATTCAGTGGCGGGATTCTGACGTTTAATCACTTGCCACTTTATAGCCGTTGAACCATTCAAAGCATTTCTGATATGTTGCTCACGTATATTCGACAAATAATACGTTTTGAAACGCACAATATACTCTTTTTGAACGACAGTTGTTTTATATTTGATTTCAATGCGATGATTTTCATTGTTCATTCGCCCTGTTGAGTTCCGGCAGCATGAATTGTTTGTTCCATCTTGAACAGTCTTATTATCAGATTTTTGCCTTAAAGGCGACGTTGAATCCGAGGCTGAGGCGCTTAAAACTATGTAACTAAAAAATAATATTGCATAAACTCCGAAAAAGTTCATCGTATATTTTACACTTGATAACCCACATAGAGGTATTTTTATTTTAAAATCCAATTCATATAATTGATATATGCTCTATAGTTTTAAACTGCGTTAATGATTGAATACATTTTTTTCTTCCGTTTAGATTTTTGATTTCCTTTTGTCGAACTCATAAAGACAAGACAGATAAGATAGTCGTTTGTATTCAACAACTTTATCAAATTTACTACGCCTATAGCGCATCTGTCAAATTTTCAACACTTTCAATAGACCTTTTTTAAGACCCATTTAAAAACACTTTCAATAGACCCATTTAAAATTCCGTTTTAGTTTATAACGTCCAAGCTTTTGAACTTAATTCTGAAACAGAGAAAAAACAAAAGTAGTAGTCATTCAATAATTTAACGAAGCAACAATAGACAAAAAAAGATTATAACTCATAATTTGAGCACTCATAAAGTGGTCTCATGTTATATAAATATATTTAAACGTAACAATTCAATCAATAATTCATTTTCAACAATATAAGTATGAAATGACATGATATCAAATCAAAACATAAACCAAAGCATTGTTATTTGCCATCCATGTATATTTTTTTTAAATAAGAGTATCTTAATGGTTGAAATTATGTTCTTAAAAAGGAACTTTCAAAATTTATGAGTTCGTGCTAAAACATCACTGACAAACAGATCATGAAAATAGATAATTATAGTTTATCGTTTTCAACTCGATTGTTCTGAAAAGGGGATGAAATTGCGTTTTACACAATTGAGAAAAGTTGCATGAGAAATGATTAGCTGGCCCGTTGAATATGTGACATAATAGCTCAATACTAATTTAAATACTTACTCATTTAAATTTATGGTGTATGTTTATTATGCAATTATTTCTTTTATTATTTCGATTATTTCTTTTCTTGTTTGAAGCGATTTTATGGTTTCATTTGTACACCATTCCGTAAACAGGCCTCACTTTGCCTAGTTGCATGTCACTACTCTACTCTCACACTTTCTATGTTTTCGAGTGTATCGTAATGTATTAGTATGTACGCTTATGTGTGAGTGTGTATTTCTCATTGTGTATGTTTTGTAACCTTTTTTTGACATTTCAATGTTCTAAAATTTTCATTTCTGACCATCTAGGAGTGAAAAAAATGATTTCTACTACTTTCAATTAAATTTCAAATGTTATACTTATGTATTTGGTTGATGAATCAGAGGGCCAAGTTTTAGATCACGCATTAATGAACCAGTTTATTGTTTTCAGGTGCATCAACGAGAGCGATAACATTGCAAATAGTTTGGGTAAAAATTCACATCTAATGAGACGATTTTCATAGATTTTTCGCTAATTTTATTGCGGGACCTATCTTATGAATTTCGTTGATGCCTACTGGCATTTGGTATTTATTTTGGAACTGTTTACATTTTGAAGCAGTGATGAGCAAATTTGCTTGCTAATTTGCCATAGTGGTGTATGCGTAAGCCAGCGACACTAATACATGCACGTCATAGTATACTGTCAACCTTTTCAACGTTCGCACACAAGCACACAACATACACATACACAGCTGGCTAACGCTTGGCTTACACCAACTGCTAGTGTAAGCCTCGGTCAAGCTAGTGGTGGCCAACAAAAAATCATCACTGGTTTGAAGTGTTCCGATTGCGATAGGATTCAAGAACTTCCATTGGGTCAAAATCCACGAATACGAACGATATACCAAAATCTTCGCAAAAATTTGTTGTTTTTCATCAATTAACTTACTTAAAAATCGTTCCAAACGTGGGGACAACATTAACAGAACACAATACAGGACATTTACATTTAAAGGAGTTGAAGAATTAAAGGGTGGTTAATTTTGAAAACATAGAGGGATTCTTACACAGTTGTATAAGTTGCGGCCATAAATATGTAGTAGATCGCTTTAACAGTGTTAAATTAACACTCTCTCAAAATTATATAGTAACGATTCCAATATTTTTAACTTTTTTGTTTTGATTTTATTTAAACTTCTTGCAGTTTGCAAATGTTAAACGGGAATAATTCAGTCTGGCATGCTCACAAGACGAAAACATGTTATTTGTTCAATCAATTGCAAACAATTTTGTGAATGACAAACAACGTTTTCATACAATATTTAATTATAAATTGGGATTAAAAAACAAGGATTAATTCTATAAACTTGATCGACAAGTATGCCAGTTTCCCTCAATATCTGCAATATTCATACATTTTCGTGTGTATTTGATAAATCAAATTCTATATTTGCGAAATGTTTTTTACTCATTTGTGATTGATTTGAGCCACTTTGAGTAAACATATTATTATTTCATATATTCTCATTCCTAGACAACCGAATCCTTTCGTATCCTATAAAGAGACAAGTAATTTTCAAGTTAAAATCAGTTACAGTTTCAAAATTGAATTTGCACATACCACATATAATTTTCAGTCTGGGGTGCACGCATTACACCAACCCCACCACCCAAACGGCGATAATTCATGCATCCACATAAACGCCATTGATTTGTTTCAGGATCATATACTTCAATAGTTTTTAAATAGGCTGTTCCATCAAAGCCACCCACGGCATATAGTTGACCATTTACTACTGCGAGCCCCACCTGTCACAACAAACATCAATATAATAAATATGAAGTATATTTATATTATTTGAAATGGTGGGAAAATGTTGTGCGGACAAATGACAAACTCAAAATCAATTTAGTTCGTACAAAGTAGAAATTCAATATTTTGGACAAATTTAGAGTTGCAAACCAAATACTCACTCCACTTCTTCTGGATGTCATCGCAACAATCGGACTCCAAGTGTTTGTGTGAGGGTTGTATCTTTCTGCTGATGACAATTCCATACAATCGTCTCTACCACCAACAGCATAAATATAATTGTTAAAAACTGCGCAGCCTAAATGTTTTCGTCGAGTTGACATTGGGCTAACGGCACACCATTTGTTTTGTCTGTTTAATATAATAGATTGTATTAAGCTTAAAGTTGCAAGCGGCAGCAAAATTTTAAGTTGGAATTAATTTCGTTTGTTCTAACCTTGAATCATATCTTTCAACGGTATTTAAAGGACATTGTCCGTCAGATCCTCCGATTGCGTAGAGATAACCACCCAAAACTGCAACAGCGACGCCTAGTCGACGGGTCGTCATCGGAGCCACCTTTAAATTGAATCAAATAAAATCAAATTATTTAATTTTATTCGAAATCTATTTTCACCATAGCAAAATCTTGAGTCTTTTTTTTCACCTTTGACCATTTATTTTCCTTTGGATCATATCTTTCAACGTGGTTTAAACACTGAACACCATCTTGACCACCAACTGTAAAGCATACAAGTAAACAAAAGTGAGAATAGTAAGCAATGAATGTTGAAAAGGTGTGTGTTGTCTCCACCTGCATAAAGGAATCCATCCAATACAGCGACACCAACACTAGTGCGACAAGATGTAGTAGGCGCTACATCGCATGACCATTGATTTGTTTGTGGATCATATCTTTCGATGCTATTCAAATAGCTCTGGCCATCATGGCCACCCACTGCATAGAGTAAATCGTTTAAAACAGCTACGCCAACCCCACATCGTCTTTTACTCATTGGCGATACCATTTTCCAATCATTCGTTTGTGGATCGAAGCGTTCAACTGAAGCAATTGCGTCACCTGAACACCAACCACCAACAGCGAATAGCACTTCACCACGTCGGGTTGGTTTTCTTGGTCTTGTTCTGGGGCCTTGCATTAAAGGTCTCTCTTGCGGTAAAAGAAGATAATTTTTAGCTTCATCAACTAAATCTCTACACGCTTCATCTGAACGAACCAATAAATCGGAACCAACTGTTCCGACAAGAAATTTGGGGCTAAGCAATGGAAGTCGTACATGTTGAAGCACTTGAGAGAGATGTTGCCGTCGATCAGCTACGTTGTATTTCAACCAAGCCATTACAGCATTGAATACCTGTTCCTCAGACCGTACATTCAGTTCATCACTACAGATGATATCGACTAGCTGGCCAACGGGCAACAAGAGAAATTCTTCACTTTCTGTGACCACTTCTTGAAAATTATGTTGTGTAAATTTATCAGCGATTCGCAACAGCTCACGACAAGAATGGGTATCAGCGAACGCACGAATTCCCAGGCAATTTGTTGGATCTAATTGTCGTTTTAAGAATTCACAACATATGTCTTGAATTTCAGCTAACTGCAATAAGCAGGCGGCTGGCAATAAGGTTTGAACATTTGATTCTTCGACTATAATGTGTGAGGTGTAGCAAAAGTCAATCAATAGTTCCATCGCATTCTCATCAATATCCCGGATTGTAACCTCTGTTTGTCGTGATTCCTCCAATTCTCCGGTAAACATTGCGCGAAAATACGGGCTACAAGCCGATAAAATTACACGATGTGCGAATATCTTTCGTCCTCCAACATTGAGGACAACATCGCAAAGCTCCCGATGTCGTCGCAATACATTCAATTCAGTTAACGTGACCTTTGGATGCTTTTCGGATGTATGTGATAAACGTGCTGGCGAAGGTGTGTCAGTGCACAGTGTGTCTCCCATTCTGTTTGTTGTAGCTGCTATACGCAGCGGGGCTGATGCCCAGCTCCACACTGTATCAATCTGAAAAAATTAAAATAGATTGTTTAATGCTAAGTGAATTTTGCAAAGCGGTGCACTGACGAGACTACGCGTCCAAACAACGCTATGCAAATCACACGACGTAGCCTACTACGCGCCCTAGCGTGTTTGTATGGTCAGTGCACCGCTCTGGAATTTTGGTTGCTGCACACTTTTTTAACCTTTCTTAAATTCAATGGAATTTAATAACAAACGACCCAAAAAATACCAGTTTTAGTTGTTGACCAAAATTGTATTGTCTTTAACAACAACAACAAAAATATTGCTACGAAATCATTTTTGTCTATTACGAATTGCAATTATAATCGCAAAATCTTCTGTTATATCTAGTGTACGATTCCACATATTTTTAATTTTGGTTTATGGGTGTGTCAATACACTTTTACTTAATGAAAGTTTTAATTAAAGCAAAGAATTATTAATCGATATTAATAATGATTCATGTTACCTTTAAAATGTATTGAAATAATATTGAACTAGTTGCGTCTGCTGCTCTTCATATATCCAGATCACTTTCGTGCCAATATTTTATGTTCGCTAGTGATGAGAACTGGATTACATATCAAGCAAATCACTCTGCATTTGTATAAATACACTTAAATTGTCCGAATTGTTATTTTATTGTTAACGAGCCCTTTGTTGTCTTATCACTTTTGCAGAATACATATTTTTTTAGTTTCTCAATTTGTTTTACCAATTTTTCAACCAAATTGAAAATAACTTCAATAGCTAACCAACAATTTCTTCGAACTGTTCAAAATGCCAGTTTTTAGCTTATGTAGCATTATCAATAACAATGAAAATTGTTTAATTAAACAACTCACTTGAAATTAGCTCACGAAATGCACAGAAATAAATTTAATACATAAATTGTTCAATAGATTTCTAATTACTCTTCAAATGAAATTTTATTTTGCAAAAGTAATTTTTCTAGTTTAACATTGTATCTATACAGTTCGATTCTCGTGACGCAAAACATTGTTTTTTTTTGTTATCACACACAACACTTTGTATGAACTATTGTAATTTCAGTAAAACTGAATATCAAATATCACCAAAACTAACTAAAATTGTCCCTAAATTGAATCAATGGCGATTATGGAAAAACCAATCTGTTTATTTTTTAAGACTTTTCGATCATTTTCACTCTATGTCATTTATGTATTCTTTGTATCTTTAATTATTATTACTCTTCTTCTTCGTTTTCATTTTCTTTTTCATTTGTGTTTGTATATCAATGATGGCGCTCTAAGCAAATCGACATTCTCTTTGAATGGATTCATTTCAGCTACAAACCTTGAATTATAAACTATGAAAAAAATATATATAGATAGATTTTGAAATGAAAATTGAAAACTACCCACTATTCCATTTTTCACTTTTAAATTTAGTTTTAAAACTGTTAAAATATTTTTAAACATGTTTGTAAACTTTGTTTTAATTCTTTGTTGTGTTGGCATCAAACGTATCCATTTTGTGCTTGTTATGTTAAACATGACGTAATCGCCAATTTCTTCTGTTATATTGACAGTATAAACACTTTGAATAATTATTAAAATTGTTCTATTCGTTCGGTATTGGAACTTCGAAAAAACCTTCTTTTTCGACGATTCTCAATTTGTTTTCATTTTATGAGTTCGCCAAATCAAAAATCACACGAAATGAAATATAATGTTCATTAATGAGGGAGGAGCTATAAGCTATAACCCCCCTTATGTTACATACTCTATGAGTCTTCTGTCAATTGCTCTTTGTGATACGATCCTTTTCAAATTGCATATAAATTGTTTTGTGTCTATGCTGAAAAACCGAGAGAAACTCTGAGCTGAACAACACAGAGTGTCACTTAATTAATAAAAATACTCTGTGATTTTTATTTTCTTGATATTTTATTGTTCTTCATCGATCCGAAGAAAGGAAAAATAATTAAAACGAGTTGTTGAAATATATTTTGTTGAAACAAAAAATAATATATAATATGCAGAGTGTTTTTAATTCCGTAAAAGGAACTGCGTTAGGAGTAGCTGAATATCTTACACCAGTTTTAAAGGTTTATCATATTCAAATGTAAAATATGGACACGAATTGAATGAAATTGAATGTTGTATATTTTATTGAAAACCAGGAATCCAAATTTCGTGAAACTGGAGTTTTAACACCAGAAGAATTTGTTGCAGCTGGAGACCACTTGGTACATCATTGTCCAACATGGCAATGGGCATCTGGCGATGAAGCTCGAACTAAATCTTACTTACCAAAAAATAAGCAATTTCTAATTACTCGAAATGTCCCATGCTATCGTCGATGTAAGCAAATGGAATATATGGGTGAAGAGACGATAATAGAAAATGAGGATGGTGGTGATGATGGCTGGGTGGAAACACATCATTTTGATTCAACAACTAGTGAACTTGAAGACAAAGTGTGTGACATGACGCTTGGAGGAAATAAAAATGACGATGAAGTTGCCGGTGATATGGAGGATGGGATGCATAGAGATAATGTCAACAGATGTGATGAAGACGATGATGATGAAGAAGAAGAAGAAGAGGCTGTCGATATGGAGGACTTTGAAGAGAGTGGCATGCTGCATATGGTTGACCCGGTATGAATTTCAAGAATTGAATTCAAATTTATATACCAAACATTTTGTATTTCATCTTTTTATTGCGTTTTCATAGGCAACAGCAATCATTTCTCTACCAGAGAAAACTACTAAAGCGGCAGCTGAACCCACTCACATGGAAAACCAAGTTATACACACTAGGACCTACGACTTGCATATAACATATGACAAATACTATCAAACACCACGTTTGTGGGTGGTTGGCTATGATGAACAAAAAGTGTTATTAAGTGTTGAACAAATGTACGAGGATGTGAGTCAAGATCATGCTAAAAAAACAGTTACAATGGAAAGTCATCCGCATCTACCAGGACCAAATATGGCATCGGTGCATCCTTGCAAGTAAGTTCAACTTATGCCAATCAGATAAATTCTGATTAAACTTTGATTAAACTTCTAATAATATCGTTTTAGACACGCTGACATTATGAAAAAAATTATACAAACTGTTGAAGAAGGTGGCAAGGCTCTTGGTGTCCATATGTATTTAATAATCTTTCTAAAGTTTGTTCAAACCGTTATTCCGACCATAGAATATGATTTCACACAAAATTTTGCAATGTCGTAAAATAACATCGAAATTTTATAATCTTAATGTCATCATCAATAAAATAAAAAACTTCAAAACAATGTATGTTCCAGAAAAGCACGCCAGATGTCGTTGACGAATGGATTTCAAAAGATGTTGATTTTATTATACTATATATTATGTATATTTTATATATAGATGAATACCTTGGGAATGGTTTTTTTTCTCTTTTCATTACAATGGCAAGACTCTTGAAAGATGTAATTGGTTGACTTTGTTTGTGTGCTCACAAAAGTATGTGCTCACATTTGTTTTGTTGAGTATGAGTATGAGTATGAGTAAGTGTCTGCATATGTTTGTTCTAGTTTGACATATCTCCGTCGATATTTGCTCAACATTATATACAAATTAAAACCAAATACAAAACAAAAATGTTCAGTAAATAAAATAGTTTAGTTTTAGTTTGAAAAATATTCAAAAAGAGAACAGATTTAATACACGGAACGAATGAAACAATCACACCAATGATTAATTGGATTAAAAGCAAAGCAAAATTTTAAAAGACTAGAGGAAAATATTGATGAAATCAAACATTTCAATCAACATTATGATCGAATGATAATTAACATTCAGTAATTCAAAGTTTCATTGCAATAGAATTTGTATGATTTCTAATTAAGAGAAATCAGTAGTAGCGGTAGAAACAGTAGAGCATCGTCAAAAGTATACTGTACGAACGTTGAAACCAATACACTTGCAAAAAAGTCAAATGTTGAAAATTGTCAGTGTATACGTGAGTGCGTTATTACTTCGTTGCTGTTCGAAACGTAGTCAATAAGAGCGTGAAAAAATATGGTGTACGATTTCTGTGCATAGAAGGAGAGAAGAGACTTTACAGTGTCACTAAAAATACGTTTTACGAAGCAAAGAGTGCAAGAGCGGCCATTATTTTTCGTTTAGTGTATGTGTGAGTAGTGCAGAGACCAGAGAATTAAATATCTCAGTGATTAAAAAAACTTCTCTGAAAACTTATAGAGGAACAGAATACTCAATAAATCAAGCGAAAAATTGAGCATATCACAGGCAAAAGTAAAAGCGGTGGTAGAGCGATAAGAGGAGGAAAATAAAATTTGAAATATTTTGCGATCACGGACAACATTTCGCTTCCGATGAATTCTCTGTACAGTTTGACATGGGGCGATTATGGCACATCACTTGTTTCAGCAGTTCAATTGCTTCGATGTCACGGCGATTTGGTCGATTGCACTTTAGCTGCCGGCGGTCGAAGCTTTCCAGCACATAAGATCGTTTTGTGTGCGGCCAGCCCATTTTTGTTGGACTTGCTTAAGGTAAGATGTGGACTAAATATTTATTATGAATATTGTCTTTGGACATATGGTACATTTCTGCATTTGTTATCAATTCAATGGAATTAAACTATTCCGGCAATTTTCAATTTATTTTTTAAACTCTACAAAAAATAACAAAATAAAAATAAAAAGACATAAGCAAACGTTGTATAAATATGAGTTTTGCTGGAAATTCGAATTGATAGATCCTCTCTTAATAATCGGAACCGTTTTGGTGTTTGTTAATGTTCGCTCTAGCGCTCTTTTCTCGTTTATCGTTTCTCTTCTCTCATTTTCCACTTCCCACTTCACATTTAACACTCCTCATTTTGTATTTCTCATTTCTCATTTCACGTTTCTCTTTTCTCATTTCGTGTGTCTCGTTTCGCGTTTCTCTTTCTGCTCACATTTTGCATACTTTTCCATATCTTTCTCATTTTGCTCTCATTCATTCAAAATTTGGGTTTATTATTGTTATATATCTTCATGTTTTGTCGCTTGTTATAATACAGAAGTAGAAGTGCAGAAGTGTTGAAAATGCCAAAGCACGTGTGAGCGAAGGAGAGAGAGCGAAACAATTCAAGAGAGCAACCTTTGGTGTTTTCTTCCAATAAAATAAGAGTTCGCTACTATTGCCATATACTACATCTTCATTTGTGTCCGTGTTTCAATAGCTATGGAATGATTATATGATTCGTTTATTTTTTTTAGAATACGCCGTGCAAGCATCCAATTGTGATGTTAGCTGGAGTAAATGCCAGTGACCTAGAAGCTCTGTTGGAGTTTGTGTATAGAGGTGAAGTAAGTGTTGATCACTCTCAACTGCCATCACTTTTGCAAGCTGCATCTTGTCTGAACATACAGGTCTGCCCATTTTATTTTTCATTTTTCATACAACAACTTTCAAAAATAGAATTGAAAAAAAATAAACTAAAAAAACAAATATAACATTTAGGGCTTGGCACCCCAGACAGTCACTAAAGACGAGTACAACACTACTTCGATTCAACTTCATCCCAGCCTGTTGGCACAACACCATGTTAAAGCTGTGATTGATGTTGGGAATGGAACAATGGTTAATTACTTAGACATTTTACAAAAAACAGATAATTAACCATTATTCCAAATTTTAATAGAATGAGGATCTGATGACAGCTATTCACGAATCATCACCGCAACATCAAACCATTCAAGCTCATGTTGTTGAAGAAATTATGCCTGATCAATTGACTGAAGTAACGGATGTGAAGGAGGTGATAAATCAGCTGCTGCCGACTCGCAAACGAAAACCACGGGTCAAAAAACCCACTGGTGAGAATATTTTGTGAATTCAAAAAGGATTTTCAATTTGCATCCACTTATCAAAATATACAAAAATAATTTCTTTTTTATGCAGTACCAAAACCATCGGATGGGTCACACGCTACAAACGCAGAAAATGAGATCGAAAATTCTCCACCAAAACCAAAAAAACCAAAAGCTCCGCGTGATCCCAACAGTATGTACAATTATGGTTATTCAAGAGACGGTAATAATTATCTTTGATATATGATTTCTTTAAAAATAGAAACAAAATCCCGTTCGCAATCTGAACAACCAGCATCTTGTCCAATTTGTGGCGCAGTCATAAAACAGTCTCGAAATCTACGTCGTCACTTGGAATTAAGACATTTTTCGAAACCAGGCATCAAGAAAGAACGTAAAAGTGAGCTGAAATATTATAAAATATTAATTGGTTAGCATTGTACAATTTTCAATAAATCATTGTTTCGGTTTCAATCAGGCAACGCCAATTCGAACATACCAAGTATGCAAACAGTAACAGTAAAAAAAGAACCCGAAGAAATATCATCGACCTCACAACAAGAGCAGGCGCAGCAGATCCACATTCAGCAGCCTCAAACTCAAACCATTGCTGTGTCGGTTGCACCGAATCAAAGCTCTACACACACTATCGTCGAGACTGCCAATACTAGTGCACACCAACCACAGCACATAGTTACACAACATGATAATTCAGATGGCTCTACGTCGTTACAAATTGCACAGGTACAAAATATGCCAGCAACACATCAACTCACATTGAGCAATCTAAATCAGGTAAATTCGAGAAAAAATTGTCCCAAATTTTAATCGTAATTATAAAATAATACTCCGGTATTTCTTTATAAATTTCAGACAAGTAAAAATCATATCGTGCTGAAAAAAGTGATTTTTGTCAAAGGAAATAATTCAAACTCGTAATATTACATCGAAAATTAGAGGAGGATGCAAGAGACCGAACATTTTTAAAATTGATTTTAATTGTTGAACAATCTCAAACATGAACGTATTGGAACACATGGATCGGCATATTTCTAAATAATTGTATAAAATACATTTTCTCAATGTCCATTTAACCTATAGATTTATTGTGTTAAAGTAACGATGATTTTTTTTTTTATTGAGACAAAATATGTGCAATACGGGCTTTTAATACAATGCAATACGCATTGGTTGCGTTTGCCGAATACCACCTTGCACAAAACTGAACAACCGTTTTATATATCAATGTCACGTTTAATCACTAAGTAGCAGTAATTTGATTATAGGAAAATCTAAGCTATTACAATTTACAATTTTTCTAAAAATATTCTATATATATTTATATATATATATATATCCATGAATTATTTGAACTTCAGTTTGAATCAAACAAAGCTTATTTATTTCAATAAATAAATTTTAGTTTTCAGCTTTTCTATGGAACGAATGAAATACGCGTTTGAGATTTTAATTTATATCTGATTCAAATGGAATACATTCATTACGAGAATGTATCGCTGTAAGAGAATCGTTGAAATAAATTGAATTACATTCGTAATCCTGACTTTTCTGCATTGATATGAAATTCGGTTTTTCTGTTTTTCTCAAAGAATCTCCCTCAATTCCGTATCATTTAGTACATCACTGTCACCGATCAACAGATGGCGGTGCTCAAAAGTTTTAAAACATAATATGATTCTAAGCTCTCTGTACCATGATGGAGTGGTTAATTTACTGGTATTTCGATACGGACAATTTTAAAAGTTTTCATTTGATTTGCATATCAATGAATGCAAGAATTCGGTACGGATAATTTTAAAAGTTTTCATTTGGTTTGCATATCATAGAATCTAGCATAGAATGGCATTGAACTACTACTCTGGTCATTACCTGTCGCTTTGAACGCACATGCTTTGGTACGGCCAGTTTCATTTCAATGCATATGACATTTTTGATTCGAATTTCACAACTTGCGTGTTATTCAAAACAATCGTTGAACTGAACGCAACTGAAAATGCCTCGAGGTGAGCTTCATTTCACTTTCTCTATTTGAGAGTTGTTTCGAAAAAATGTGTAGTTTTTCGTAAATAAAAACATTGTTTGTGAAAAACCTCAGAAGCCCCATTATCCTTCATCAAGTTTTTTTTCGTTGTACAGCATTATAGTATGTATCTGAGTGTTATTCTCTATATTTTCTAGAAACTCGTTCACGTAAACTAGGGCGTGAAATTGCAGTTAAGCTGTGCCATCCAGAACGCATTGATATCGGATAACCATTCAAAAATCCACGACCTAGGAATTTTGATGTCGTGTAGTGTCGAAATAAATGTCCTCTAAATGTCCCATCCAGGACATAATTGTCCTTAATTGTCCCCATAAAGTTTCCGAGATATGACATAATATTTTCGACTTGCTCATTTCGCCTAAAACATCAAATTTTCCTGTCATCTATTGCTATAATAAATGTCCCCTAAATGTCCCATCCGGGACATAATTGTCCCCCATCAGGTTTACGAGAAATGACCAGAATTTATTTTTGATATGCTCAATGCGTCCAGGAAATCACTTTTCGAAAGCATGTATCGCAATACTAAATGTCCCAAAAATGTCCCATCCAACACTTAATTGTCCTTAATTGTCCTCACGTGGTTTACCGAATACAGCAACACATTCTTTATAATTGTCCCATTGAAAAGAAGTAGAAAATAAATGTCCCTTCGAACCGACTTCACAGATTAATTGTCTTCATTCAAATGTATTCAGAAAATAAATGTCCCTTTGAACCGACTTCACAGATTAATTGTCCTCATTCAAATCTATTCAAGAAATAAATGTCCCTTTGAACCGACTTCACAGATTAATTGTCCTCATTCAAATGTATTCAGAAAATAAATGTCCCTTCGATCCGACTTCACAGAGTAACTGTCCTCATTCAAATGAATTCAGAAAATAAATGTCCCTTTGAACCGACTTCACAGAGTAACTGTCCTCATTCAAAAATATTCAGAAAATAAATGTCCCTTCGAACCGACTTCACAGATTAATTGTCCTCATTCAAATCTATTCAAGAAATAAATGTTCCATTGAACCGACTTCACAGATTAATTGTCCTCATTCAAATGTATTCAGAAAATAAATGTCCCTTCGAACCGACTTCACAGAATAATTGTCCTCATTCAAATGTATTCAGAAAATAAATGTCCCTTTGAACCGACTTCACAGAGTAACTGTCCTCATTCAAAAATATTCAGAAAATAAATGTCCCTTCGAACCGACTTCACAGATTAATTGTCCTCATTCAAATCTATTCAAGAAATAAATGTCCCTTTGAACCGACTTCACAGATTAATTGTCCTCATTCAAATGTATTCAGAAAATAAATGTCCCTTTGAACCGACCTCACAGATTAATTATCCTCATTCAAATGTATTCAGAAAATAAATGTCCCTTCGAACCGACTTCACAAAATAATTGTCCTCATTCAAATATATTTAGGAAGTTACTGTCCCTTTGAACCGACTTCACAGATTAATTGTCCTCATTCAAAAATATTCAGAAAATAAATGCCCCTTCGAACCGACTTCACAGAGTAACTGTGCTCATTCAAATGTATTCAGAATATAAAAGTCCTTTTGAACCGACCTCACAGATTAATTGTCCTCATTCAAAAATATTCAGAAAATAAATGTCCATTTTAGGGACATTTATTTCCTGAATACATACTGGCGCACTCTAGTTCACATTACAATAATATGGCATGGACAAATTGTTGAATGATTTGAGGACTGTGGAACGACAATATATTTTCACAAGCGCCACGTAAAATTTTATATCAGTCATTTTGTGGGCAGGGTCTATTAAGGTTCGAAGGGACATTTATTTACAAACTATATATAATAACAAAGCCAAAACCACGTTAATTGAAGCAAGTTTTTTATGTATTATTTTGTATTTGTTTTTATATTTTGAAAATTCTGTCATGCTTAATCATAAATTGACGGGCTTTTTTCTTATTTTTTTATTTCTGTTTTTATATGCCTTGCTTAATCATAATTTATATTTCGGTGCGGATCATTTTAAAATGCATTCATGCAATTGTATTTAGTACACAACGTAAGAGAATACAATTGAATTGCATGATTACATCTTAAAATAATCCGTACCGAAATATATTATGATTAAGCAAGGCACAAAATAAATACAAATACAAATAAAAAATAATGCATATAAGATTTTTCTTATTATTTTATTTTATTTTATTCTCGATTCAAATGTCAGTTGTCGCTATCTCTTGTTGGGACAACGTACTTAAGTACTAAATGGTACGACTTTTTGTTCTGAGCGGAGGGAGACTCTTTGAACCAGTCAAGAGAGAATGAAATGACTACTGCAATGGCTAATTTTCAACACAAAACATAGTGCGACAAAATAAAATTTGCGATTTGAGACTACTTTCTCCAGATATATTCATATCAAACTTCGATTTTCAAAATTTTTTAACATGAAGATATATTTCGTGCATTGTTCAGATATGTAGTATATAATGTGGATCGACGGCTGTTATTAACAGTGGGAACAGATGCCGATGCTGCAGAAGACGCTGGACATGACGTCTGTTTAAAAAAAAAAAACACTTTCTTTTTGTCTTTTATTCAAAGTTGTCTTTATTTATTGACTGTTTATTGTAGGAATGCTAATAACTGAATGTCTTCGCTAGCTCAAAATATCAAAATTGTTCTCGTTTTTGAGGATTTGTCCTCCTTTTTTTTTTAAAGATAAACCAGTTCTGAAAAGAATATTTTCTAACAAAATGAGTATTCCGTCCACTCAACTAAAAAAAAAACTGAAAAAATGGATAAGATCTTGAAAAAACGACCACTTTTGTCTTCGTTTTCGTAAACAAATATTCAGCTGTGCTTGAACCTGTTGTAAATGCCCTACAGTCAAAAAGTTTGAATTTATTTTCATGTTCGAAGCATATAAATAAAATGAAGCCGAAATTCACTGCCCATCACTAATAAGCGTTCCGCGAGGACCTCGCGGCGAGGTTCCGTTAAGTTCCGAAAATTTCCATATGGTTCCGTGAGATTCCGTGAAGTTCCATATAAATACTATTCACGAAACACGGAACAACAATGTATTCCGTGCCGTGGAATGTTGTTTCGGTTTCGTACGAAACTTTCGCGGAACGGAACCTCACAGAACTGGAGTTACCTTATGGCAGTTACCCTTGAACGAGCTCAAAATGAACAAAATGAAATGGAACAAATGATAACTGATGAGCCATTAAACTTTTACAAACACGTAAAATACTTGAACAAATCAAATGATAAATTACCAAATACCATGGAATATAATGGACAGAAATCCAACAACAAATAAATTTGTACAAATTTTATACACATTTTTGTAAATTTATAATAAACCACCTCTGGCGAAGAAACGCTGTATGGTGCAGACCATTAACATTAACATTAAAATACAAAAAGAGTTAGATTTGCTTTCATGTCTGTTCAGTTCATCTTTATTTTGTTGATAATATAGAAAATTTAATACATTTTCAAGTTTTTTCAAAAAGTTCAACTATCTTTTCTGCCTGCTCCACGCCTGATAAAAATGCACCATGAGCTGTTGAAAAATATCTCTCGTGACAGGCTTCTCCTGCGAAAAAGACGACTGGCAGATTTCTCTTAAATTTGGAAGGATATTTCTGTTTATGGATCGTTGTCGTTTTATCGTTGAGTTCACTTGTAGGATAAAATTCATCATATGCTAATGGCCGACTCAAAATATTGTTTGAAATGGTTTCGTTAAAATCGCAGTCTGTGCTAATATAGCTGTAAGCACCATGCACAAACGGATTTGAATGCCATCTTGTACTGTAATTGGTATATAGAAAAATTGATTTTTTTTTAAAGCAATCTACATGATTTAGACTACATCCATCTTAAACCTAATTGGAAACTTTTTTTTCGTTTAATTCATCATCAAACTACAGCCAGCTTCTTGCTAACACTAGCACTCCAAAATATACTAAACTGCGTTTTGTTCGCATAATTTTCAAGTAAAATAAATTAAATTATGTTCGTAATCCTGACTTTTCCGCATTGATATGAAATTTGGTTTTTATCTTTAACAATTTAATTCGTCGACCAGTTAAGAGAGAAAGTATTGGTTCTGCCATGAAAACAGGCTAAAAATTCATTTTTCATACAATGTATGTGCTTTTTAGTGCACGTTAGGGTGAGTCGATATATGAACATTCAAGTCTCAAATTTTACTTACTGATTATACTTTATATCGATAAAAACATTTCTTAATTGAAGAATTTAGTGAAAATTCTGTAAAAAATTACGATTTTTGCTCATCTGTTTAGTTCTATCTCTAGTAAGTAATAAAGTGGGTCTCATTAGGTTTTCAAAGATATTCAATTGTAGAAAAAAGTTTTACGGTTTGAATACATCAAATCAAGGAGATGGTACTGGTATGAAATTTTAGACTTACTTTGGCGATGAATTCTTGTCAACACCATCACATATAATATCCACCAACTAAATTTAGTTCCATTTACTTTTTTTTGGCACTCAATGATAAGAACTAATGAATTGATAAGTATTTAAAAGAAAATTACTTCAAAAAATTCGGTTTACAACTTAAAAACAAACAACAACAAAAAACTCAAATTATTTTCATCATTGAAACCATAAAACACATTTATTTGTTTTTCTCCACATGTTAAAATAGCAAACTGAATTTTGACAAGGACTCATACACAGATGCACGTTACACGAATAGTGTACATAGAGAGCAATCGTCTTAAGCACGCTTGAAACACAACATGTTTGTCTTTCGCTCTCTTTGTACACTATTCGTGTAACGTATGTTGGTCGCTGTTTTGCTCATACGCTCCTGTTGCATCAAATAACAAATGCTGTGCAATCAACAAAATCTCGTTTCGTTCGAAATAGTGGTATCAATGTGTCCAAACCCTAGAATCTTTTCTACAATTAAATATCTTTGAAAACCCAATGCCTTGTTATTTGCTATAGATAGAACTAAAAAGTTGAGCAAAAATCGTAATTTTTTACAGAATTTTCACGAAATTTTTCAATTATGAAATGTTTTTTACGATATAAAATATAATCAGTTTTACTGCAGAAATTCCTATCAAATTGAACAAATTTGATCGTATGGAATGTTAATTGGGCAGTCAAAATAAATGAATGAAATTAGAATTCAAATATGAAATTTAAAAAAAATCGAACGTGCGAAATTTTTTCGAAATTCGTAAATTTTTCGAACGTTCGAAAAGTTCGTAATTTTCGAACAGGCGTGTGTGTGTGTTCGTTTGTCCGAAAAAAAATTCGAACATCGGAACGAACGTTCGAAATTTTTGAATAAGCTTCGCACGAACGAACGCATAAAATTCAGGTATTTTTTTGTTCGTTCGTGTTCGTTGACACCTCTATATACCCCCCCCTGACATTTTAAATTGGGACCCCCCCAAGGCATGAGAAGAAATTAACACTAGATAGAATCGATTTTCAAAAGTGATGACCTTTTTTTTAGGTCCTCAACTTTTTTAAGGTGAAAACACTTAGATCGATACACGAAAATTTCGGTAAAAATCACAAGATAATTAAGAATACAACGCTATACGTTTTCATCACAGACTTCGAATTTTGAATCCAAAATTCGACGATTTGGATGCGTTGTTGTATCGTGTAGCGCTCCATAACTAAAATGCTAATGTGTCACGATGACTGACGTTTGTGGAATGAAAAAAAACGAGTAAATCGTGAAATGAAATCGTCGAAAACTCCCGAAAAGATTTTTTTGTTCAATTTTTGTACAGTTACATGAAGAATAAATGGTTTAATGTGAAAAAATACAGCTTATTTTATATTTTTACCTAATAAATGAACATTTTGTAGGGATTAAAAACGAGTTCTTTATGTTTAAAATCCTTGTTTTTATTCGTCATCGATTTCGAATTTAAAACCATAAATTAAACAATAACATTGGCGGTTCACCTTTCGATGCCGATGGTGTTGATTTATCTTTATAACTTTGTGACATTAATTTTTCAAATGCATTCGACATTTTGACAAAATTTGAAATAAAAATCTGAATGATGAAATATGAAATGCCGACAGGAAAAACAAGTTGTGAAAATCAAACAATCAGAGAATTTCAGTTGACAACACAACAGATATGTGTTTTTCGTGTGATTCTTTTATTACTTTTGCCCTCCCACATTCTGAGTGTATGCATAAACGAAAGCGCTGGAGAATGCACTTAATGAGCGCAGAAAATGTGATTTAATGACTCATACTATGTATTTTTGAGTGTTTAGGAGTTTTCGACATGCCAGAGGTTTTCGACGGTAGAAAACGTAGAATACAGTTTTCGACGTATATTACTTACGAACCCCAAAAACTCGCGTAGAATACCATCCCTGCTGTGGATATTCAGCCACAACTTTAGCCGAGCATCCATTGAACTTCTCACTCATTGCTGCAGCACCATCATAGCCTTGAGCTACTACAGAATGCTGTTAACAACGAGTGCTAGAAATACCAAAATTTCAAACCTGATATTGAAACCAATCGGATGTTAAGACAAGTTATGATTCTTAAACTTTTGGAATTTTGATAGTATATTTTTGTATTTGCTAGTATAGCATTTCGAAGTGAATAAATGAAAAAAAATTGACGAAACGATTGTGTTTTAATATATATATATATATATAAAAAAATGAGAACTCTGATGACAGGGGGGGTTCAGAATAGTCACGATGCTGGGGGCACTGGAACATCAAAGCCGCTGATCATCAAAGTAAAACCGCTGATCATCAAAGCTTAAATGCCGACATTACAAATATCACATGTTTTTCATAGTTATTTTTAGTTGGTCACGTGACCAAAACTTAGTATAAAAAGGATAGCGTTTCTAAGGAGATCACCTCATTCGGTCTGGAATAACTAGAAGTTATATGCTGTATGCACCATACAGCGTTTCTTCGCCAAAATTGGTTTAACATTAAAAACTTGAAGATTGAAAGTTCTGATCTAAAGTCAGTTCTCAGACCCGACTGGAGTAACTAAGGTTATAACCGGTACAACTTGAGAATTAGATAACTTCAGTACTTATTTGGATCTCAGACCCGACTGAAGTAACTTAGATTATATTCGGTACAACTTGAGATACCAAAAGGTTCTGTTTTAACGATCAGATAAATTGTTAGGACTTAGACAAATTCAGCTTGAGTCAAAACAATAACTTAGAATAAATCGAGTTAGTTCGGACTTAGACAAAATCAGTCAAGCCGAAAATAATAACTTAGAAAAAATTCAAGTTGTTTTGGACTTAGAAGAATCTGGCTCTAGCCGTAAAAATAATAACTTAGAGAAATTCGTAATAATTTAAATCAATCAAAGTTGTTAGAGTTAGAAAGAAAAAATAAAGTCAAGAAAATTGTCACAAAATTGAGAAGAAATCTGTTTCAAACGACTTTAAGAAAATCATTTAGCTCGGACATTGCAGATAGATATCCAAAAAGCCCCATTGGATACATTTCAATGCGCTTCTCAATGCCATTAAAATGTGTTTGTTCGAAGGAGGAGACATTTAGTCTACTGCTCGAGCTTTGCAGCGCCATTTGAAAAAAATAAAGGACAGTTTTGATGATATTTCTTCAGTTGATGTTTTGTTGAAAACCATAGGTATCCCGCGGAAGTTGACCGCTGCAAACTCCATCAAATGCAAAGAATGCAAGCGGCCACATCATTTGAGCCGCGCAAACATGACGGTGAGCTACATCACTTGCAAAAATTGCAATTCCAACTTGGATTTTGATAATGATGATGAAATGGAATAAATTGAGGAAAAATTGCCATTTTCTGTCATTTTATAAATTTATTTTTGCCACTGAAGGCTTTCAATATGAATAAACATTAATATTTTCTATATTTATGGGAGTTTTACTTCATATGTTTGCATTTTATGTGGATCTTTTCAGGTGACCCGTATGTGGTGTCAAATTTGTTTTGTCCAAAAACTGTGTCCTCATATAATTGGTGATAATTTTTTTTCTGTAAACGGAATTGATATACTTTCTTGGGAGAAAAGTTAGTTCTGAAGATTATCTTTCAAACGGTGTGTATATGTTCGCACAGTTCGGATTCAATCAAAAGTTATGGTTCGAATACAAAACCCGACCCGTATGTGGTACATCTCCCTTACGTATACGTATACGTATCTTATCTGGTAAATGATCTGATATCTCGTATCTTACCTCTGCCGAACACTAGTTAAGATAAATATATAACAAATTTTTAACACCATTTTAAAATATTAGTATAATTTTTTTGTGAAACTTTTTAGTTTTACCAATAACTTCTGACACTCAAAACAATTCCAGTACACTTACCGATAGTAGCGAAGTGGATTTGGCACATTTATATTTGTGAATCTAGTCAAAAGATGCACACAATCCTTTATTATTTCGATATCAGAAAGTGCTTCCATTTGAATAGCACCAGCGCCACCAACCCAGCCCAATATAATATTCTGATCATGGGGCTGTAGAATATCAAACCCTGTCAAGTACTCCGTCCATTTCGTTTTCTGTAGAAGATGTAGTATATGAACTTCCAACATTGTATATCATAAATAAGATGAAAGAACTTCTGAACGAGGTATAAACACAGTGGCGCACTGAAAGATCCTGCCGAAAATTCCACACGAAATCAAATAATTTTTTGTATGATGGGTTTCCGATTTGGTTTGAGCCTTTTATTAGTTTCATATTTTTGTTAAAAAAAGAGATGCCAAAATTTTAGCTCATTCTGTGAACTGGTTCTCTGGGGAAGAATAAAGAATTTTTCGATTTTTTTTTTGAAAACACGTAAAAACCATAACATTAGAGCAAACATGACTTTGTAACCCGAAAATGGATTTTTGACATCAGCATATCCCTGGATAGGTATTGAAGTGCTCTATCAGAATAAATCATGATCGGATACCTCCGTAAAATTCCCACGTAATAGAGCCAAGGTACTGTCGGGTTATATTCGACCCCCAGAAGAACGCTCATTTGGAATTCCTCATGTGTGTTACACTGGTTATTTTTTTCAACATATGATGAAACCTGCGGGTATAATATTTTTTTGTGTGACAGTTTTCGAGACAAACATATTGATACCAAAATCAATTCGATACGATGTCGGGAACCCGTGCCAGATTTCAATTGAAGTTTGACCTCATTTTATCAAATCTTTTTTACCATTTCATACCCTAACGAACGTATTTAGTTATTTTCTGTCACATTTACATCGCTTAAACTCAAAACTGGGCTTTCATTAACAAAATTTGGTATCTGGCAGTTTCTGTGATTCGCAACAATATTTCTTATATTTCACAACTTATGTGTCCTTAAACCTCCTAAGAAGAGTGTGTTTAAAACAGGAATTGATCGAAATATATACATTTATGCTCCACATAACATGATACGGCAATAAAATATGCATTTAAATGAATTTCAAACTGCAGGTTTCAATCAGCTACAAATTCATTAATAAAATTTTACGAAATCTATGTCAGAAAGATCTTCGCTTGCAGTTCGATATCATTGGAAGCTAAATTATTCTGAAAACTATCAGTTAGAGGCATTTTGGTGGGTGCACTGCACATTATAGTACGCAATCGTTCATCGATTTGAATTCTATGACTTTCTGTTAACATGGCTAAAATACAGTCATTATACAGCCGTGTTTACAAGAAAAATTGTGAATTCCAAAGCCAAAAACACTTGCCAGTACTTTCAAATTCATTTAACTGCTGATCTTCGAAATACCTCAGCACCAAATGAGAGTGTATGTTATAGGTCCAATTGAAATAACTCCATTTTTTTTGGAAATAAGTCCATTGGAGCTATTTCCGAAAATTCGGAAATAACTTAACAAAAAAAGCTTAACAAAAAAAGCATGGAATTATTTCCAAACAAAAGAATAGATTTAATTCTGTTTGATTCACAAAAATCCCTTTTTGTGAATCAAACAGATTCACATTTTTCAGATTAAGTCCACAAATGAATTCATTAAAGCTGGAACCAAAAAAATGACATAGGCCTACTTTCTGTCGATATTGTGATAATTTAAATGAAATAATACACTGGACATTGAACATAGGTCCGAGGGGTCCGAGGGGTCCGAGGGGTCCGAGGGGTCCGAGGGGTCCGAGGGGTCCAATTACCCCCCCCCCCCTCTCAGCGATCGTTACCCCTCTAAGATTTTCAACAGTGATGACCTTTATTTTTTTTTCAAGCCTTCACTTTTTCTGAGACCCAGTTTATACTAGATAGAATGGGTTTTGAAACGGCTTTACACTAGATAGAATGGATTTGAAAATCACCCCTTCATTTTGGAGGAATCAAAAACCCCTTTTCATTTTTTTCTGAGCTAAGGATTTTTTTTACTGAGGACCTATGACATTGAACATTTTGTTCAAATGTTTTGTGACCATTGCACCGTGTATTAGACTTTGACAGAAAGTGGGCTTATGCCTATCCTATGGAAGCAAAAAAATGACATAGACCCATAGGTTCTCAGTAGGGGTTCGGGGGACCAATTAACCCCCCCCCCCCCCGGGCGATCGTTACCCCTCGATGAATTTTGGAGCTAACAACTTTTTGTAAGGACCTTTTTTTAGGTCCTCAACTTTTTCTGATACCCACTTTACACTAGATAGAATTGAACCCCCCATGAAATTGTTCCGCATACCGAAGACCACCTACTTGAGAACCTATGCGTAGGCCCACTTTCGGTCGATATCTCAATAAGTTAAATGAAATACTCAATAAAAAAATGTGATCAATTTTTTTTCCTCCAGAGGCCGAAAATCGTTTTTTTGTCCCTTTGAGAGATCAAATGCATGCATTTCGTTTCTTCCATGGAGACAAAAATCATGCGTTTTGTCCTCCAGAAGGACAAAGTGTTGATTTTAGACCTCTGGAGGAAAAAAAATTGACTACTTTTTTCTATTGAGTAATACCAGAGGAGTGCGAGGGGTGGGGTTTTCGGGTTTTAACCCTCCTCTGAAGCAAAAATGGCCATTGTTGTCCGGTAGAAACCCCGGTCTGGAAATTTCCTTCAGCCTGGGAAATCTGACACCGCTGACCCCCCCTGATCATTTTCAAACGAAACTTTTTCTGTTTTCACCCCTCCCAAACTAATATCATATTGATATTTTGATAACATAACTTTTTTGAATGAATAAATTCGCCTAATTCGCGAGCACTGGAAGTAATTTTTTACTAAAAATTACACTAGTGTATCTTTTACGGAATAAGCCATTTTATATATGAATTTTTATCCACAAATATTCGAACCAAAGAGGAATATCTCCTTGGAGGAATATCGGGAGAATTTATTCCTTTTGGGAATAAGCGATCAAAATATGAATTCAACCCCCCTAAGTACAAGAAAACAAATTCTGACACCTAACATTTATTTTTAACATGCGTTCAATGTTCAGTGTATTATTTCATTTAAATTATTTTTTTGGTTCCAGCTCTAATGAATTCATTTATGGACTTAATTCCCTTTTTGTGAATCGAACGGAATTAAATCCATACTTTTTTTTGTGGAGTTATTTCCGAATTTTTGGAAATAGCTCCAATGGACCTATTTCCCAAAAAAAAATTGGAGTTATTTCAATTGGACCCATAAAATACACCCCCAAATGATAGAAAAAGATTTGATGGTAAATTTCATCTTTTCTCAGGTATGTTGAATTTTGGAGATCGAAGACAAAAATTACGTTGAATTAAAATTCAAATATCCCCTGAGATTTCTCCGGGCAATCGAGTGAAGTTTATTTCCGTGATTTTCGTACATTTGGGCACAACGAACTATGCTGTTTTGAAGGTGGTTCTTCAAACTCCGAAATTCAACATACCTCAGAAAAGATGAAATGTACCATTAAATGTTTTTCTATCATTTGGTGCTGAGGTATTTCGAAGATCAGCAGGTAAATGAATTTGGAAGTACGGGCAAGTGTTTATAGCTTTGGATTTCACAATTTTTCTTGTAAACACGGCGTTACCCCTGAAAAGAGTGTATTTAAAACAGGAATTGATCGAAATATACATTTATGCTCCACATCACTGTGGACGGTAGTCCTCGCGAGTGACGCAAGCAACTACTATGTTAAAGCTGCTCACGAACACGAACTGTTCGTGTTCGTTCGCGTTCGTTCTCGAAGACACGATTACGAACAAAACACGAACACTATATTTGCAACCACGAACAAACAAGGAGAACAAACGAACAAACAAATATGTTCTTGAATGTTCGTGATATGTTTTTCAATTATCTCGGTGTATTTATACACAAATACGAAAATTCTCTGTTGTTATTGGATAAGAAGCAGAAAAATTAAAAGCGATTTTTTTGTATTTTTACATTTCATGTAGTGATAAAATCAGTTATTGAAAATTCTAAACATGATTTTATGTTCTCATATAAGACATCTATCATTTAATTTTTAGTCTCATCTAGAGTTGTCAACGAACAACGAAAATTTCATTCGTTCGTGCGAAACTTATTCGATAATTTCGAACGTAAGTTCTGATTAAGCGAAATCGTCGTAAAACTTCGCTAGTTCGTATATTCGAAAAATTTAAGAGCATCCGCAAATTTTACGCACTTTCGATTTCTTTTTTATTTTGATGGCTCTAATGAATTCAACGAGTTCAATGGCATCACATAAACTGTTTCCAATCAATAAAATGCCTCAAAATGTCCAATTCCAAATTTTCGCAAAAAAAATACGATTTCTTTGAATCAGATGATTCTCAATGGACTTTTGAGGATTTTTTTTTATTTTCTGGTTTTTAGTGGTTCGAATGGATTCAAAGAGTTCAATGGCACTGTATAAACTGTTTCCAATCAATAAAATACCTCATAATTTCCAATTTCAAATTCGAAACGGCAACTGGGAGTATAAGTCGACAAGAGGCTGTGTCGATGCATAAATTCTTTTAAACGAAAAAAAAAACCATGCTTGACAGTTCATGTAAAACAGAACCAGTTTGACGTTTCCATTTGATTTACATTGAGACTTGAGCTGAACTTAAAGACATTAAGACTTCAGCTCAAGTCTCAATGTAAATCAAATGGAAACGCCAAATTGGTAAACGTTTGGTCATCGTTCTTTGGAGCCAAAAAGTGAAATTAGACATTATGAGGTATTTCATTGGAACAGTTTATGTTATGCCGCTCTATCATATTATATGATACTCAGCATATATGATTTATATGTAAGCGGAATTCATCAATCAAAATACGTTCACTCAATGCAAAATGAATTTTTGATAAAAGAGATAAAATATAATAATAATGTAGCTTTAATTCATCATAAAATGAATACATATTCAATTGTAAATTATTTTGAAAAAAAAAAACATTTTTGAACGAACATGTTCGTGTTCGTTCGTGTTCGTACGGACAGTCACTTGACGAACACGAACCGAACGCGTACTCGAATTTCATAAATTTTTCTGTTCGCGAAAGTTCGTGAACAGTACGTGAGCAGCCTTAGCCTATATATGCACGCAGTTTCAAACTTTTAAACCACATTACCGATAAAAATGAGCTGAGTATCATTGGAAAGGTCTTGGAAAATAGAGGCAAAAAGAGTATACAAACTTGAAATTTGACCTCCCATGACCATGATATGAGGGTTTGAAAAAGTGTCGAAAACTTATCTTAATCGCTTGTAATACGTTTTAGTTCGATTCTAATTCTGAATACAAATCCAACGATACCCATATCATCAAAATCGGTTGACCCGATCAAAAGTTATGATGAAAAAGGGCGTTTGTTTGTCTGTTTGTACCTGTGAGATATTTCAACGATATTCGCTGGAGATATTAGGATTGTAAAACTAAGAATTTTTTGTTCCACAACTTTTCGATCTGGTCGCCCCTATGTCCAGGGGGAGTCTTCAAACTTGAAAAACTGCCCCCCACCCAATGGTCAATGCGTCCAAACCACTAAATATACAGAAACAGCATGAGTCTCATCTGAAAGGTATTGAGGTCAGTTTTCAAACTGCATTCAAACGATTCGAAAAAAAATCCTTATTGAGAAGTTGTCAGCCAAAAACTGAAAAGTTGTATATCGGTCCGACACAAATTTGAAATTTTCTCGAAAAAACTCCCAACGATTTTTTTCATAATATCCACGATTCTAGCGTAAATATGTGTGAACATGGTGCATATGCGTTATATCTGGGAAAATTCGTTTTTTCGAGATATTTCGGTTTGAAGTGTAAAAACACCCTAAAATTGACCAAAAATGCCGTTTTTAATCCGAAAACATGATAAATAACGCCAAAAATATCATTTGATTGCGATTATAGTATACAGTGTGTTTCAGAATTCCTGCCTATGGCAATATTATCGATAGATGGTGACTCTAAAGTGCTCTATGTGACTGATGTATTACTGTCTACTTAAACGTTCAGTTTAAACGTCACAACAATAACACAACTGTCACATACAGCGTGATTGATGTATATTGTTTACTTGAACGCTCAAGTTAAACGTCACAACAATAACAAAACTGTCACATACTATGTATATCAGATAAAAATAATTTCTTCACTTGTAAAAAATTGAGTTGAAAATATCATCAAAATGGCACCGATAATAATAAATTTCATAAAAGCCACAACATTCATGGCTGAAACCAACTCTGGGCAATTTTAGTCTATTTTAGTTACTTTCAACCAATTCAAGACGGTCTTAGTCAATTTCAGTACTGTTGCCATTTTACCCAGGAAATTTGAGGTGATTTTGCAATCGCATTAGTTTTTTGGGGTGATTTTGAAATCGCATTAGTTTTTCGGGGTAATTGCATAAAAACCCCAGAATTTATGGGTGAAATACAAAAATCAACCATAGTTGACTCTGGACAATCTTAGCCAGTTTTAGTTGCTTTTAGCCAATTCAAGACGGTCTTAGTCAATTTCAGTAATGTTGCCATTTTACTCAGGAAATTTGAGGTGATTTTGCAATCGCATTAGTTTTTCGGGGTGATTTTGAAATCGCATTAGTTTTTCGGGGTAATTGCATAAAAACCCCAGAATTTATGGGTGAAATACAAAAATCAACCATAGTTGACTCTGGACAATCTTAGCCAGTTTTAGTTGCTTTTAGCCAATTCAAGACGGTCTTAGTCAATTTCAGTAATGTTGCCATTTTACTCAGAAAATTTGAGGTGATTTTGCAATCGCATTAGTTTTTCGGGGTAATTGCATAAAAACCTCAGAATTGATGAGTGAAATCAACCGTAATCAGCTCTGGACAATCCTAGTCAGTTTTTGTTGCGTTCGGCTGACAGTTGATTCATCTCGAATAGACATTTTCTTTCAGGTTAACTTTGTATTACTTTTAAGTTTGTTGTATTGAGCGATAAATAGTAAACAATTCCAATCATTAATCTTTCAAATTATGGAATCGAAATACCTTTTTTGTTTATAACTTTCATTTCTATATCTGAAAACGTCAAACTTGATGGACAACGTTCATATTCAACGTTCAACATCGCATGAGTTAACGTCAGTTAACGTTCAGTTTGTTTGTCAGTCAGTATACTACAATGACATCTATTGGCGAATTTCGCATAAATGGCTGCCGTTCATGAAATAATTTAATAATATTTTCTAAAATAAAAGATAAATAATTATAAAGACTTCAAATGGTTAATTTTTTTTCATGCTATTTGAATATTTTACCATAATAAATCAAAAAATTATCTTTTTGTCATCCTTAAATGCAAAAACAACGAAATTCTGCCTATAGGCAGGAAATTTGAAACACACTGTACTCTGACTCAAAGGGAACAATAGTTCTTCAGATGTCAATGATCTAAAATGTCTACTTTTCTACTTTTTTTGTGATTTCGGGATGCAGTAGGAAACGATAAACACAAAAAAAGTTTTTTTGTTCATTATAACGATAATTCAAGTATTTCAATGGGTACAATGTAATGTCGAAGCATTATTAGTTGTTTGTAAATCGCATTTGACTCTGATAATTATCATTCATCTCAGATTGATTACCACAAATTTAAAGAAATCAACGGCGGGATGGGGGGGGGGGGGGTGTGTTTCACAAAATTGATATCAGTAAGTTTTGTACCGATTTTGCTTGCACGAGAATTTACCGCGCCAAGTGGTTTTTTATTTGATAACATGATACGGCAATAAAATATGCATTTAAATGAATTTCAAATTGCAGCATAACGAAGGTATAAATAAGCTACAAATACGTTAATTAACGAAATAAATCGATAGAAAATCGATTCTATTTAGTGTAAACTGGTCTCAGAAAAAGTTGAAGACCTAAAAAAAGGCCCTCAGCTCGAAAAAAATTGAAAAAAAGGGTTTTTGATTCCTCCAAAATAAAAGTGATGACGGGGGGAGGGGGGTTGATTTTCAAATCCATTCTATCTAGTATAAAGCCGATTCAAAACCCATTTTATCTAGTGTAAACCGAGTCTGAGAAAAAGTGAAGACCTAAAAAAAAGGTCATCACTTTTGAAAATCGATTCAAAATCTTAGAGGGGTAACGAAATCTTAGAGGGGTAACGATCGCGAAGGGGGGGGGGGTGAAATTGGACCTTTTGGACCCCTGGTGAGAACCTATGATCTGAAAACCATCATTTAGAGGCATTTTGGTGGGTGCACTAGGGTGGTTCAATTTTTATCTACCAACGCTTAAAAAACACCCCGGGCGGTCCTTGTAGTACATGAAGAGAGGAACATTTTCCGATATTCAGGTTGATCCTAGATCGAAACCCCTAAAGCTAAAAATTTGGCGGTGTCATTTTTTCGGCATTCGAGTGATATGTTTACATTTTCAGCCAAATCGGAGGCATGATTTGCAATTTTTGTCCGACTTCGTGTGAAACTGGTGCTAAAAAAATCATCAAAATATCCACATTTTCTGTTGGTAACAAAAACATAATAATGTAATATGATTGAGCTAAAATTTGAGACTTTTTGAGAGTTTTACGCTGACTTTTTGAGAGTTTCAGAGTATTGTTGAATTTATAGTAAGTTTTGTTATGATTTTTTGTGATTTTTGGCACTTTGCTGTCTTCTTGGTAATAGATTGGATCAAAATATATGAAAAAATGATCAATAAATACCTAGAATATATAGGAATGCTAGTTAATAATCGAATGAAATCATAATTTTGGTCATTAATATGAAATTTAAAAAAAATTATTATGGCCCAAAATCCGATTTTTCAAAAACCTCAGGCCACCAGGGTTTCGATCTAGGATCAACCTGAATATCGGAAAATGTTCCTCTCTTCATGTACTACAAGGACCGCCCGGGGTGTTTTTTAAGCGTTGGTAGATAAAAATCGAACCACCCTAGTGTGGACTTCAGTATTTGGAAAATCTTCATTTAGGATTTAATGCAGTCAGTCCTTTATTTCTCATAAATCATTTCATATTCATTTCCTTTTCACTAATTTCCCCTTTCCCTTTGATGATCCCCTAGGTGATCATGGTATGTATTACGCAAGCGGTTCATCTATAGTTAAATTTCCACAAAATTATCTATCAATAGCGATTGAGCGTGACTTACACGACCAAGGACTTGAGGTAGATGTTCATATATGTATAACTCTACAATGTCTCCACTTTACATGATGTCAATTCTTACTAAACAAACCTTTTTTCCTACAGATTTTAACGGGAGAACCGCAGAAAGTTAGGATCCCTCGCACAATTTTGGGAATGTTACAAACATCAAAGATATTTCTCCATAAAACAACTGAGAGTAAAGATCAAATGTACGACAATCAAGATATCGATGGCCGAAATCCCTTTGATGAAACAATGAATGGGAATGTAAATATTCGTTTAAATCAAGCAATGGATAAAAATTCAATAATAAATAATTTGGTATCTGGCAGTTTCTGTGATTCGCAACAATATTTCTTATATTTCACAACTTATGTGTCCTTAAACCTCCTAAGAAGAGTGTGTTTAAAACAGGAATTGATCGAAATATATACATTTATGCTCCACATAACATGATACGGCAATAAAATATGCATTTAAATGAATTTCAAACTGCAGGTTTCAATCAGCTACAAATTCATTAATAAAATTTTACGAAATCTATGTCAGAAAGATCTTCTCTTGCAGTTCGATATCATTGGAAGCTAAATTATTCTGAAAACTATCAGTTAGAGGCATTTTGGTGGGTGCACTGCATATTATAGTACGCAATCGTTCATCGATTTGAATTCTATGACTTTATGTTAACATGGCCAAAATACAGTCATTATACAGCCGTGTTTAAAAGAAAAATTGTGAAATCCATAGCTAAAAACACTTGCCTGTACTTCCAAATTCATTGAACTGCTGATCTTCGAAATATTTAAACATTTCATCTTTTCTCAGGTATGTTGAATTTCGGAGTGTGGCCCACCAAAATGCCTCTAATTGATAGTTTTCAGAATAATTTTGCTTCCAACTGCAAGCTATCGAACTGCAAGCGAAGATCTTTCTGACATAGATTTCGTAAAATTTTATCAACGTAGCTGAATGAAACTTTCGTTATGCTGCAGTTTGAAATTCATTTAAATTCATATTCGAGTCACAGAAACTGCCAAAATGACTGCAAAAATACCAAATTTTGTTAATAAAAGCCCAGTTTTGGTATCGAATTGGTTTTGGTATCAAAATGTTTGTCTCGAAAAGTGTCACACAAAAAATATTATACCCGCAGGTTTCATCATATGTTGAAAAAAATAACCAGTCTAGTTGCACGGTGTAAGCATAAAACTGTTTATTTGAATTTAAAACGAGTATATGGCCGAAAAACTAGTTTTAACCATTACATATGCAAGTATATGAGTCTTAAATGATTGAAAACTAAATTTATAGATAATTTTAACAGTTTTTGTAAGCATAGTTTGCATATGAATTGCAAATGTTAGCTAAAAACCCTCAAAAAATGGGTAAAATTCGATTTTTCAGCGTTTTAGCTAAAAATTGACACTTGGGACCGAGTAACTTTTATTTTAATATTGACGCAGAATGAAAAGACAAAACTTTTTGGAAGAAAAAATGGAAAAAATATACGTCAATTCGAGTTTTTTGCGTTTGAAGATTTGAAAATGAAAAACAATGTACTCAATCTACCCGGAGGTATACGATTCGGGGCTCATGGCCGAAAATGCGACAAGGGTCCCAAAAAAAATCGATTCTATCTAGTGTAAACTGAGTCTCAGACCTGAAAAAAGGTCATCAGCTCCAAAAAGTTGAAGAGGCGTTTTTGATTCCACTCAAATCAAAAGTGTGGACCGGAGGAAGGGTCTTTTTTCGGCGAAAAACCCTAGAAAATTGAAAGAATTTTTTCAAATTCAATTCTATCTAGTGTAAAGCCATTTTATATTGTAAAAGGAATCGGTTGATTGGCTCAATCTTGGGGTTCCACCTGTAATGGTTGAATGGCTCGCCAGATAGTTCCACCTGATTCTGTTACGGCTGAAATGCTTGGATAAGGAGTATAGTCGGGTTCAAAACCGGATTGAAAACCTGGGTAGTCTTGTAAAAGGTTCAGCGGAACCTACACAACGGTGATTCACAGGGGCTATAGCGCCAAAGTGAACACCACGTATTGAAGTAAACTATAAGGTCCCACTACGCCAATTTTGATACCACGTTTTAAAAAAAAGCGATGCATATGCGGCTTCAAATGCACTCAAAATTGTATTCTGTTTTTAAAAAATTCAATTAATAATTGTTAAAACAATTTCGTTTTTTCTTTTAACAATAATTAATCCCCCACGGTCAACCCAAAATGAAACCCTAACAAAAATTCGATTTCTATATATTACCTTATCATTTTGTTTGAAAACAAATTGGATCCCATCTAACTCGTTCCACCAAGGTGTATCGAATTGCAAAAAGATTTTATTTATTGTTCCGAAGCCAATACTTTCAATTGCTGTCTGCATAAAACCGGGCAATGGAGGATGAAACATTACATTGTGTGATTTCTTCAGGATTCCCAATGAAAATGTTACTATAACATGATTCGCTTGATAGACGCTTCCATCGGAACATTTTACAGAGACATTTGACATGAATTCTGAACTGGCATCGTGAATCCGAATCTCAGTTACTACTTTATTGTAGTGAATTGAATTATGAATTGAATCATTTATTAAGCAATTGACAATTGAATGAAATCCATTTTTGAAATTGTAGTGGGCCTGACATGACTCGCCATTAAATGAATATTTGCCCCAGTATTTGGCCGACACATGATCTAAAGTTAGACAAGAGTTATCAACTATTTGGAAACGCATATGCCATTCGAATAAATCTCTAGCTCGTATTTTATCCTGTTCATTTTCAAAGCTGTCGATAAAGGCGTTTGAAGCTTGGCGTAAAAAATGACCGACCGATTTTGGATATGTTACGGGTTCTGAGTTATGAACAAATGTTTCACACTCTTGCAGAAGTTGTCGAATATGGAAGTTGACCTTTTCCACCAAAAATGGGTCAATTTGTTCACAATTTCCATAGAAAAAGGAGCCCAAACCTTCATCGGATTGCTCTGTTGTTAATAGTTTGCAGTTCTCTGCAAGCTTGAAGAGATAGTTGTGACGACCATGTAACCATTGAGCACCTCCATCGACATATATCGGGTGATAATTAATATGTCTTATATCTCTTCTTGATTTTGGACTCGTTGAAAATTCGATGAGCTCATTAGATATAACACGACCACCTGCTTGATTTTGAGCTTCGAGAATTAAATATGATTTTTTTTTAGCACTAGAGCTTGTTTTGGACATTGTGGTCGCCGCACCTAATCCAGCCAAACCTCCACCCAGAATCAACACGTCAACCATTTGCGTCTCTTCTGTGAACTCACATTTTCGCGCAGTTTGGCCATTCAATTTTGTACAATGTTCAGTCATTTGACTATTACTGAAAATAAAAGTGGATTTTGATTGTATTCTCTCTTATTTATCATTTTGCACATAAAATACAGTATAAACTTTTTCACAAGACAAAACTAGACTACCATTACATATGTGCAGTGTGTGATTATTTTATCTTATCTCGAATGAGATACCAGATAAGATAAGATAATATCTTTTATCTTATCTAGATACAGTCATGGACAAAATTGTGAGTACGGCAATCGAAAAATAAATTCAACGATGAAAAAAATTGTGTTTTTGTTCCGCAAGAGTATTGATTATTAGAATGCAATGTCTACTAAGATGTTGTGAAGATATTTTTTAAATTTTTTTTACATTTATTGGTATTTTGGATCAAATGAGCCATCATGGCGTTTTTGAGCTGGAAAAAATTGAGAGTACGGTACAAATTTGTTTACCAAAAAAGAAACATTTTCACATGAAATTCAGTTTTTAGTATTTAGTATTTCCGCCGCGTGCCTTAATCACAGCAGAGAGTCGTTGATTCATCCTTTCAACCAATTTGTTTAACAAATCTGGCTTCAGTTGTACAAATAGTCATGCCAGGCCGCCAGAAGACTTACGAAAAATGTTTGCAGGTTTGTGCGACCGCTTGGTGCTACTTTTGAGTCAAGAGCAGCCCATTAATTTTCGATTGGATTCAAGTCAGCACTTTGAGGTGGCCATTCGAGTACATTGATTGACTTGTTTTCGAAATATCGCTTGGTAACGCCGGCCGTATGTTTTGGATCGTTGTCCTGTTGGAATATGTACTGCTCAGCAATACCCATTTTTTCAACCCATTGAGACAGATTTGTGCTGAGAATTTGAATATAATGACGAGCGTCCATTATTCCATCGATTTTGTGCAAGTTACCAACACCTGACCACGAAAAACAACCCCACCGCTGCCGAATTTCACAGTTTTCGTTATATGCCGATCCAATATCCAAAGTGCCACACTCTGCGGCATTTTTTTTGCCAATCAACTCAAATTTGCTCTCATCGCTCTAAGATCCATGCTTAGACCTCGCACTCTTTGTCATCCCCTTACGTCGTTTGACTTGGACGGCGAACAGTAGCCCGTATTCTGACAAAAATGGTGTGTGCAGGTGCACCCTCACCCCGGTGCACTTGTAATTTTTTGCCTGAATGCCAGAGTGAACTGTACATCGTGACCGATCTGATCTGGACTGCTCGGGAATTTTTCTTGTACTTTCTTTTTATCAATGCCTTGCCTGATGACATCGAAAAACGAAAGTACAATTCCAGGTTGTCGCATTTAATTCATGATAATTTAAAAAGCTTAAGATTTGTTGTTTGTCGATAGTAACCCGGGACTCCGTAGAAGCATGGACTTACCGGTGTGTACGCGGGACTCGGGAAAATTTTTAGCCCCTACGAAGTATGGCACACCCCTTCATCAGTCAAACTCTAATGATGTGGTTTTAGTGAGGTTTTCCACGACACAAATTGTCCTCACACACGAAACATTAATCATGGGATGACTAATTCCGAACTACTCAAAATGACCAAGTCACGTATTGTGATAGTTTTTCGACTATTTTACTTAAGCTGTGATATATCTTTAACGTAGCGTCTTTTTGACTATATAATTCTTTTAGATTATGCATATGTGCCTTAGTTTTCTTATATTTCTGTTCCTTTTGACAGTAAACGGCTCAAATACTGTATTATACGTTTTTCATTGATGTATCGGGAGTAAATCCCTTGTTTCGAAAAAATCAGGTTTTTTCAAGGAGGCTTCGCTAACTTGTTTTCCTGTAACTGTACTAAATATTCAGCCAGAACTTGGCGGTGACAAATAAATAAATAAATAAATAAACAACAGTTTTCCACTTTGGCACTTCAATGCGTAATAGCAAAATTGTTAGATTCAATATTAACAGGTCATTTGAATTTCCATATTAAAAACATCATTAATGATAGCCAACACGGATTCATAAAGGGAAGATCAACAATCACGAATCTCGTTGAATTTGCATCATCCACACTGAACAACTTGTCGATGAATACTAAAACTGATGCAATTTATATTGATTTAGTAAAGGCTTTTGATTCGGTAAATACCGATCTACTGACCCACAAACTCAATGTTATGGGTTTGAACCACGAGATTCTTGAATCCTATCTGAATGGCAGAAAACAAATAGTCAAAATCGGTAATACGAAGTCAATCCCAATTGACGTTACTTCTGGTACAGGTCAAGGCTACCCTATTGGAGCCACATTGTTTCTATTATTTATCATAGAATTACCATATTATGTTGAAGAATCTACATTACTTTCATTTGCAGATGATGCTAGACTGTCCAAACATATTGAGTCTGAAAACGATTGCCTGAAATTGCAAAATGACTTAGATATGTGGCTTTTTCAGTCGTAAAGATCTTAGATTGAATGTTAAGAGGTCTTCTTAAAAATTGAATACATCATAGCAAAAGCCAAATCAAGACTAGCTTGGATCAAAAGATTTGGTCGTGATTTCAAGGATCCGTGGACCATTCGATTGCTCTTTTACACATATGTATTACCAATACTTGAATATGGATCACAAGTTTGGAACCCCTACATGGTCAGACCAGAAGAATAGAATCAATCCAGAAACAATTTTTACTTTATGTTCTACCAAAGTATGAAGATAGGCTGATGCTGCTTCAGTTGATAACTTTGAAAGAACGAAGAATGGTGGCTCAAGTAGTTTTTATTCACAAATTGATCATTGGTGAAATATCATCTAGTCATTTATTAGAAAATATCAATTTTCGTTTACCTCATTACTCAATAGTGCCATTAGAAAAATGTAATTATAAAAAATATCAGCCAATGAATTTTATGCTTGATACATTCAATGAATTTTCTGATAAAAAGATTCCCAATTGTGATATATATCTATTTGATTTCAATGTGAGCACAGATACCATAAAAAAGAGATAAATTGAATATTTTAAAACTTCAAGAAGATGCATGTAATAATCAATTTTGCAATCAGTTAATCGCAGCGTTTTGCTTCGTAACCGTTAGGGTTGGCAAATAGGTAGCACTGATCGGTGCTAGCAAATACTGATTATGAATGAATTTGTACATTTTTTATGATTTTTATCTACCAACGGTTAAAAAAAACCCTTATATATATATTTTTTGTAGTGGACTTCAACACCTTTCTAACGGTATGCATACGTTTTAGATCGGTCGAGCGGTTCCCGAGATATGAGTCTTCAAATAATGGCACTTTTGGCGATTTCGACCAAAATTCAAAAAATGGACTATCCTCTCCCAGATATGTTTGAATTTTCAGCCAAATCGGAGACAGGATTTGCAATTTTTGTCCGACTTCTTGTGAAACTGGTGCTAAAAAAATCATCAAAATATCCACATTTTCTGTTGGTAACAAAAACATAATAATGTAATATGATTGAGCTAAAATTTGAGACTTTTTGGGAGTTTTACGTTTTAACCCCTCTGAGCATCCCTGAGCTGGATTTTAACCCCCACTGGAATATTGATTTGGCCCCGGGTTACTCCCCGACTTAGCACCCCGCACCCCCCTTTCTCATCGCGCCGTTGATTTCTTTAAATTTGTGGTAATAAAAATGCGATGAATGCAACATTCTTTCAACTTCTGATAATTATCAGAGTCAAATGCGATTGTCAGACAACTAATAATGCTTCGACATTACATTGTACCAATTGAAATACTTGAATTATCGTTATAATGAACACAATTTTTTTTTGTGTTTATCGTTTCCTAATACATCCCGAAATCCCCCTTCCCCCCAACTGATTTTTTTGAAATTTTCGAGACCCCTCTCTTGATCTAGACGATGTCAATTTAACTCCCCCTGGCCCTCAGAGTATGGCCATTTATGTTTTTTGTATCATATTTTTTGAATCATATTTATTTGAATCAAAGAAGTTGGATTTTTTTCGACAAAAACAGTTGGAATTTTGGTGCCAACAAAAGTGCTTTAGTTATAAGAGTTATAGCTATAAATGAACATCATTATTTTGGTCGTTACTTGAATTATTGCAAGGCTCGTTGATATACAACATTGTTGGTCTGGCCATTTTCTGTGTATATAATCAACGAACTTGGCTTACCACACGTGAACATGCAACATATAACTTGGCTGCCCATGTGAAAAAACTGGATACTTCAAGTCACATACTTCTAAAGATTGGCCTTGCGCCTTGTTAATGGTAATGGCAAAAGCAAGACGAACAGGGAAATATTTTAGTAAAATGCCGTATACAAAATGCCAAAAAATCTGAAGAAATCAATTTCCAATAAAAAAAACCACTTATTCTCTGGTTAAAAAGTATAGGTCCAATTGAAATAAATCCAATTTTTTTTGGGAAACGCCGTCGTATTGATTTTGACGATGTTCGTATATGCATACGACATATGAGTCGTGAGGTACCACGATGTGAACGCTTCGCATGATGCGAGCGCTCTATGTGAGTACGACATATGAGTCGTACGCATATACGAACATCGTGGCACCTCTAGGTGCGTACGACTCATATGTCGTATGCATATACGAACATCGTCGAAATCAATACGTCCCTGAGGCGTCGTGAATGTTTGCCGCCACGACTGTACCGAATCGTAGCGACACTCAGTGAGGTGTTTTTCCCATACAAATCGGTACAACAACAAATATACAGTACACAGAGACGTCGATATTTTGAATTCTCTCTCCACACCGTTCTCGCATGAACGTAAAACAGCTGATCAACGGCTCTGTGTACCGTATATTTGTTGTTGTACTGATTTGTATGGGAAAAAACACATGCTCACTCACATGCTATTTTGAGTATGTTAACATGACACGACGCAACAACCATCAAAATCGGTAGAGCCGTTTTTGAGTCTATTTGCCTCATACGAAAACCTCTTCATTTTTATATATATAGATGATCAATAAATACCTAGAATATATAGGAATGGTGGTTAAAAATCGAATGAAATCATAATTTTGTAATCATAAAATTAAAAAAAATTTGTTATGGCCCAAAATCCAATTTTTCAAAAACCTCAGGCCACCAGGGGTTTCAATCTAGGATCAACCTGAATATCGGAAAATGTTCCTCTCTTCATGTACTACAAGGACCGCCCGGGGTTTTTTTTAACCGTTGGTAGATAAAAATCGAACCACCCTAGTGTGGAACCTGTCCGACGTGCGTTGTGCGTGGTTCGTACAATAACTCTCGACAGCTATCTTGGATTTGATTGAAATTTTCAGGGGTTATTTATAAACATAAAACTCAGGTTAAGTTCGAAATTGGACGAAATCGGTCGAGCCGTTCCCGAGATATGGCCAGTTAAGTGGACCGTGCTAAATTTCAGTAACCATTAGAACATAAATCAATCACTCTTAACATTTCGAATTTTCGAACATGAAATTTTCGAATGAAATTCGGTTTTTCTATTTTTCTGAAATTTGAACCAAACAAGAGAGTATGAAATGACTTCTGCAATTAGACTAATTTTTAACACAAAACATCGTGTTACAAAATAAATTTTGCGATTTGAGACTAGATAAATTCATATCAAACTTCGATTTTCATGTATTTTTAACATGAAGATATATTTTGTGCATTGTTGGGATATGTAAAACATCAAGAGGACTTCAATACCTTTCAAACGACGCAAACTGTATGCATTTTTACTAACAAATACGGCCAGGAGAGTTAAAAATGCGAAAATCAGTCAAATCAAATTCAATAAGAAACATCCGCTGATAATTCTGAACAAATTTGCATTTGTCACTTTGGGATTTGAGACTCCGTTCGAGAGTTATCGTGTTAACGTACATACACAGACGATGACGACGACGATGCACTAGAGGTACCAGAACTGAGCATCCAAAATCAAAAAATGCAAGGACAAAGAACAGTGTTTCAAAGTTATATCATTTTTGGACTGTCACTTCGTTTCTATGTAATTTGAAGTCTCATTTCCACTGGAACTCAGTGAAAGTCCAACGTGATAGTATGTTCTTTGTTCCCATGGTGAACTCTGGTCAAAATTTGAGCCTGAACGGTAATCATTTACTCAAGCTATGTGGAGTTGAATTTTTGAGGCGAAACCAATACTTTTCTTGAGCACATGTGCGGAAAAGTAATATGACCCATTAAATTTAAGCATAGTATGCGTATCTGGAATGTGGATTGGAACGATGTGGATTATGTATACTGATGCTTACCTCTCGTCGAAAGAGAGAAGAATAAAAAAACAGATTTAAATATTTCATTTTCATCAAGAAACAGCTGTTACTGCAGAAATTGTGGAAAATAATGTCGAGCAACCCAAGACGAGTAAGATATAAAATGAATAATGCAATATGCAATTAAAACCAAGCGGTTGTATCGGCACAACTTTTCATTTCAGATCATGATGGTATGGAAAGTTTGCTTATCGAAAATGACGTCTCAGCAACACTCGGAAATGCGTTTTATAGTGACACAGCGCTCATGGCCGAAATTGAAGGATTCATCCAAAAGCCAACGGTGGCAAAAGATAAAATTGAAGAAGGATTCAGAGATTTCCCAACCAATCGCAAAATGTTCTCTTCAAAATCTGAACCCCCCCTGTCAGCAGAGTTCTCATTTATTTTATATATATATATATATATATATATATATATATTAAAACACATTCGTTTCGTCAATTTTTTTTCATTTATTCACTTCGAAATGCTTTATTTAACATGAATACTATCAAAATTCCAAAAATTTAAGAATCATAACTTGTCTTAACATCCGATTGGTTTCAATATCAGGTTTGAAATTTTGGTATTTCTAGCACTCGTTGTTAACAGCATTCTGTAGTAGCTCAAGGCTATGATGGTGCTGCAGCAATGAGTGGGAAGTTCAGTGGATGCTCGGCTGAAGTTTTGGCTGAATATCCACAGGCTATTTACATTCATTGTTGCAGTCATTCGTTGAATTTAGTCGTTAGCGATTAATGTTCCATTCCATTAATCCGAAACTGTCTTGGGACTATAAATGAAATAATAAATTTCTTTCGCTGTTCCGCACAACGTCAAGACTGTTTAAATGTCGCAATAAATGAATTGTCTTGTGAAATTAAGAAAACGAGACTTAAACGATACTGTGAAACTCGATGGCTTGAGCGACAAATAATTTGTTTAATTTATTACAAAAAATGCGTGAAAATTCCGATGAAAAGTTCAAAAAATTATTCAAGACGGCATTTGATTTGGCGGCGGAAATCGGAGAATCTATCCAAGTTCCACGAAGAACAGAACGTCAAGAACATCGGGATAGTTACAATGTTAATTCTCCAGAAGAATATTATAGATTGAGCATATTCATTCCATTCGTCGATCATTTCATTACCCACTTAAAAGAAAGATTTCTGAAGCATAAAGATATTCTCTCGAAAATTCAAAATATTATGCCAAAGTTTAAAGTCGATCTTGACGAAAATGAATTGAATAACACAGTTGAAGTAATTTTGATGCAATGGCCAAAAATCACAGATGATAGTGATTGTATTGTGAAGAAAGAAGCATTGCTTTGGCAGCAAATGTGTGTTGAATCAGAAGAAAGGCGGTTTAATTTCATGGATTCTTTAAATCTATGCAACCACACTATTTTTCCGAACATTTTCAATATGTTTAAAGTTTGTGCTACTCTCCCAGTTACAGTCGCTACACCAGAAAGAAGTTTTTCTAGTTTAATAAGATTGAAAACGTACATTAGAAACTCGACCGGTGAAAAACGCTTGAATGGCTTAGCAGTTCTAAGCATTCACAGGGACATTAGCGTTCATCCGAAAGAAGTTCTCGATATTTTCAGAGAAAAAAACCGAAAAATGTTATTGTAAATCTTGATGAACAATAAATAAACATCAATTTGATATAGTATTTTATTTTATAGTACATGAAACTCATATATTGACTTTTTTTTCAAAAACCCCCCCTGTCAAAATGTCGTATGTACGCCACTGATCAAATGTCGAATTTTTACTAGGTATGATATTAACCGACAAACGGCAAAGATTGACTCCTGAATTTTTCGAAGAGTTGCTTTTATTACATATGAATGAATGGTGAACGAAATGAAAAGTAGCGAGTTTTGTAAAATATTAACGATATTGGATACTCGTTTTTTGTGAATTTGAATTTTTTTGTGACACACGAAATGTAAAGTTTTGATACTATTGTATCAACTGAAAAACCTCTTGGCGCGGTAAAAACTCGTGTCGCAAGCGAAAGCGGTGCACAAAATTACTGATATCAATTTTGTGACGCGGCTAGCGGGTTATTTAAATTTTAATCGATTTAAGAATGTTATTATTGAATCCGCTGTTGAAATATTTGGCCAAAATGTTATCCATAAAAATAAATATAACCCGCTAGCCGCGTCACAAAATTGCTATCAGTAATTTTGTGCACCGCTTTCGCTTGCGATCGCTTGCGAAACGAGTTTTTACCTCGCCAAGAGGTTTTTCAGTTGATATCAAAAATGTTGTATTGGAACAATCGTAAAAACTCTGAAAAAGTGAATTATAGAAAAAAAATGGTAATACACATTTTCATGAAATATCCAGTTTTGGGGCTTCATATTCGATTTTATTGTGGAACATGTTTTTGAAGCATATTGCAATATGAAAGACAATTGTCCATTTCAGATTGGATAGCTTTGAAACTGCAATTTAAATCATACCTTCTGACATAGTCAAGCCAAGAGGGGGGGGGGAGTAATTTTCCTGAAATCTGAGATTTTTTGGGGATAATTCTGTGACCTCATTCAAAATTTCTAGGGGGTAATTTTGAACATCAAAAATATAGGTGTTCAATCGCATGATTGTAGTTTTTTCGTATATTTTTGGGGAGCCAACGGAATAACAAAGAGAGGTTTTCAACCATAAGTCAATCATTTAATGATTTATCGATAAAATCCTTGATATTCGCTTCATATTCGAAGGGTATGTAAATATATGAATATGGTCACTGAAAATTCTGTGACCTCATCCAAAAATCTAGGGGATAAGTGCTCAATCGAGGGGGGTAATCTGTGACCTATGTGACCTTGTCAGGAGGTATGATTTAAATACATTTTTGCCCATTTTTTGAGCAAAAATTCAGGAAAAATAGCATTTTTGGCCATTTTAAGGGTGTTTTTTCGCTTCCGACCTCAATATCTCGAAAAAACTAATTTTCCCAGATATAACGAGTATGCAGCATTTTTCACCCTGGAATCGTGGAAATTATGAAAAAAAAGTTCGGCGGAAATTTTGAGATAGAAGGCGTTATGTGTCAGACCGATTAGCAACTTTTCAGTTTTTGGCAAAAAAAATCCCAATAACGAATTATTTTACAATTTGCTGACATGCAGTTTACGTTAAGTACAAAAATAATAACAAAAAAAAGAAAACAGGTCATGAAAAAAGCATTAACAATTTTTTTTGGCAATCGGTCACTCAATTTTGTCCATGACTGTAGAACAAAAAATTCTTAGTTTTACTAGCCTATCAACTTCTGTGAGTCTCGTCGAAATCGATTGAAAGTACCGACGGACAAACAAAAGCCCCTTTTCATCATTATCGAGAGGGTGGAGGTAAAATTTGGATAATGTCATAACTTTTGAACGAATCAACCGATTTTAATGATATGGGTATCGTTGGATTCGTATTCAAAATTAGAATCGAACTGAAGCATATTACAAGGTATTTTGATGAGTTTTCGATTCGTTATGGGGGAAAAACTGGGGTCATCGGAGGTCAAATTTCGAGACCAAGACCTTTCCAATGATACTCAGCAACACGCACAAATTTAGTCTTGTTCATGAATTGCACGATTGTCGCTCATCGACGACAACATTCAACATGCCGTAGAACATTGTTGTCACTACTGGACGACCGTATTGATGTGGAGAAACTTCGTTGTATGCGTACACAAATACATGAGAATACCAAGTTATTTTCAACTAAACCACGTTCATATTCACTGATTTTAAACATATCAAAAAGATCATTTTATTCGAGACTAGTTATACATTAATGTAAATTTAGGTTATATAAATTAATGCAAACAAAAATATTTTAACTATTGACAAATTTCAATGAATTTCATTGAATAAAATCACAGGATACTCTTTTTTTATATTAAAAATGATGATATCAATTTTTTGATTATTGGTAAAATAAAATGTGAATTAATTGACAGTGACAGTGAATTTCAATGTTCAATAAATTGAATTACATTCGTAATCCTGACTTTTATTGGTTTTGCCATGAAAACGGGCCAAATGTTATTTTGTCATACAACGCACTCTATTTAGGCACGGGTTTTGCACTTCAGTGCACGTCTTCATGAAATTGCTACTGCAATATGGCTAATTTTCAACGCAACACAATAAAACTCTGAACTTTTCGATTTGGGACTCTTTTCATGAGATATATTCAATTCACATTTCGATTTTCTAAGAATTTCGTACATTTTCACAATAGTTCACATTTCATGATTTTTCAGCATAAAGATACATTTTGTGCATTATTTGTATAATTAGAACATCAAGAGGACTTGAATATATTTCAAATGACGCAAACTGCATGAATTTTCATTGGAAAATGCGGTCAGGAGAGTCAAAAATGTGAGAATCAGTTTTTGTGTAAAAATGTACTAAAAACCCGACTGACGTGCACTTGAATGCACATATCTCTGGAACGGCTACACCGATATTTTGCACTAGAGGTACCAGAACCGAGTATCTAAATCAAAAGATTGCAAATCAAGATTTGTTCCCATGGTGAACAGAGACTCTGGTCAAAATTTGAGCCCGATCGGTAATAATTTACTCAAGCTATGTGGAGTTGAATTTTTGAGGCAAAACCAATACTTTTCCTGAGCACATTTCATGTGCGGAAAAGTAATATCATCGTTAGCATCATTGCTGCTTTTGTATAACATCAACGAAGTCCTAGACAAAGGTGATAAGGCGTACTTCGAAGATAAGGGTGTCATGCACAAGGGCAAGATCTATTTTTAAAAATGATGACATAATGCCAACAACATTATTCAACTGGGTGATCACTTGTTGCGACAAACAGTTCGCCCACTTTAATCAAATGTACACGACAAATACGCAGACGAGAGTCAAAACTTATTGCGAAAAAAGACTGCGATATTTTTTGAAAATAAAATGTTGGGAATTCAATGTGCGCACACGCATTCAAATCACGGAGAACGGCAGTTCTCCCAGTGGCGCACCAAAAAATACACTTTTGAGTGCAACACTATATATACGCGAATTTTTGGACTATGTGTTGCCGACCGATGTAATTTGTGCAATAGGCATTGGCGTGTAGCTTAGGACCAAACTAGACGAAAGCCGTTGTCAAAATGAATTTTTGTGGAACCAAAAAATTTTTTGCTTGGGGGACGTATGGGGGTGTTTTTTTCAGATTATATAGCATACCTCCTAGGGGTTAATCTTGACCACTGTCGTGACCAATCGATAGTACTCTTCAATACCTTTCCAACGAGTGCTCAACCATCAAAATCGGTTGATCCGTTCAAAAGTTGTGTACGTTTTCCCAGAAAGAGGGGTGTCCCCTGAAAATAGCGTTGGTATGTGTGTATGTATGTATGTATGTATGTATGTTATTTTTTTTTTGGTTAGGAGGGGGAAATCTTGCATAGACACTGAGTTCGTCAACCCGATGGCGCTTATATGGCATTTTAGACTTTTTTTTTGCGATGAATTCTTATCAGCGCCATCGTATTTCACATCCACCAACTAAATTTAGTTCCAGTGCAACAAACTGAATTTTAACAACAACGGCAAAGTGAACACTTACACACAGTTATACTATTCACACGAATAGTGTACAAGGAGAGCACGCTTGATACACAATAGTTGTGTATTCATGAGTGTGTGCGTATCGGTTTGTCTTTCGCTCTCTTTGTGCACTATTCGTGTAACGTATATTGATCGCTGTTGTCTTCATACAAGCACCATCTCCTTGGAGTTCGTCGTAGCTACGCGATAGTGTGCCGGATTCTTACCGACTAAAACCCGCCTCCCGGTCTCCTGCTGATCCTCCCCGGGACCACCGTTAGGTATTACTTCGGGGGGGGGCCTGCTGCGCTCACGCGCCCGTCGTTTCTGTTTCTTGTTCTTCTGCTGCTTGATCTTCGTTCCATTTTGTCCTTAGTCTGGACATAATTTTGGAAACTGCGTCTCCCACTGCGTTCCATATGTTCTCGTCTGCGCACATTCTCTGTACCACGTTCTCCGCTATCGTGTTTTGCCCCGCCAGGGTCAGTATTTCCGCTCGTTCCGATTCAAATCGGGGGCAGGAAAAGACTACGTGGTTGTATGTATGTATGTATGTGACGTACCTTCTCTCTATCTCTGTGATGTATGACTGTTCAGAGCATTCTCATATTTTTGAATAAATGTTCAGAGCATTCTCATAGTTTGGAATAAGACGATGAGATCATCGAAAACTAAAGAGTTAAGTGAACAAATTCCACAGTACACGCCAGTTATTGGCTGTACGTGACAAATTGAGTCTACTGCTTGCAGTAAAGTCGTAAAAATGCCAATTGGTGTGACTTTGTTGCAACCAGTACCAAGTTTACGTGCTCAAATGAGCTCATTGAAAATCAGAACATTCCTTTGCTTTCCGTCTGAACGGTTTTAATTACCGTACAGGCGGAAAGCGGGAGAAAAAGATCGTTTTTGGTCTTTCAAAAGAACTCTATTTAGTAAAAAGTTTTATATTATGTTCAGCTCTCACCGAAGTCGGTCGACAATCAAAATATTAAGAAAATTCTAAACTTCAACTGAAGAAATAAAAAATCATCGAAATAGAAAAAATTTATGTTGTTTTATTTTTCGTCAACTCAAAACGAAACCATCTTGAACATTTTGGTGACCGGGACGTGACACGCGTGAATAAATTGATTAAAAGTGAAAATTCACAACGGTTAAAAACAAAATTACAAGTGAATGAGGGATAAATTCTTCGAAGACACGAAAACTTTCTGTTGTTTGAAAATAATCAAAAACCAGTATATAACCAGAACGGTGATCAAGTAAAGTGTTGTTTGCAACAAATACTCCAGTGAATTGTAATATACTGAAAAGCTCCAACCACAAAAGAAACTAATTAATCAAATGGATTCAAATACAAAAAATCTGTCCATCACTTTACAAGACGATAGACACCTTAGCGACAGTCAGGAAAGTGATTTAGTGCCAAAAATAAGTGGTGTTCTCTACATAGAGAATTTGTTAACAAAAAACTCATGTGCTGAAAAAGTTCGTATTGGTGTAACAATTCGCTCAACTTGCGATCCAAAAACAAACGAGAATTGGGAAAGCTTGATAAATCGAATCGAACCAGTGACAAACGTTGAAAGCCATTTCCGTTTATCGAAAAACTGTTGGTTTGGTCTGGGAAAAACCTGGATAATTTCGACGAATATTTTCGAACCAACCAAAATAAAAATAAAGTTAAACCCAAGTGCACTATTATCAACTGGCTTTACTGTGGAAGTTTATCTCCCTTACGTAAATAATGTGAGACAATTTCGACCTATGGAAAACCTGACTGCTGGATGTGAACTGAATTTTACTGTAAATTGGCTTGTAATTGCGAGACCTGAGGAAGTAAAACCCGTGTTAACAATCAACAACTGGGGATTTTTGGATTGTAATCAACAACGAGCAACGGATGTCAAAATAGAACCAAAATAGGGAAGTCAAATTTTTCTTACTCTAAGTTGCTGAAAAGTTGATTAATTAATTAATAAAAAAAAAAAAAATATATATATATATAAATAAATAAAAGGAGATTAAAAATTGTTTTTGCCAAGTTTAATATCTAAATTTATCACCAAATATTGATAACCAAAAGTTTGTAAATTCGTGTCTTAAATTTCATTAAATATTTAGGGTTGAAAAATTCATAAATTTGTGCCTAAAAATGGAAGCCTTAGCACCAAAAATTAAAGAAATTGGCACTCAAGTCCTGTTACTCCAGGACCCGGTGATTACACCACTTCTTTCAATTGAAGAAATTCAGATAAAATATGATAACCTAATAAATTTACTTAATGAATTGTCTGCATCTGCAGAAGACGTCAAAACGACAATTTCAACGGAAGAAATCGAGAACGTTGATAAAGAAGTAGAACGCGTAAAGCGAATCACAAATCGTACTATGAAATCACTCGAAAAGCTCATGAGTGAAAAAAGACAGCAAAATCAAGCAGCAACTGGAGCAATTCCAAAAGATACGGCTTCGGCATCTGTTGAAGTTCGGCCAACGGAATTAAATAACCCAGTTGAAGCGCAAACGGGTCAAGAGAGCCAAATCTTAAATTCTATCCTTTCACAAATCCGTGGGGAATTTACTCGCCTCCTAAATGACCCAAATTTCTTTAAAACTTCCAATCGAAGCGTAAATAATTCGATGGAGACAAATGCCCCATTCGAAATGGCTGATCAAGAGTTGAGTCAAGCCCCTGCACGAAAAAAATCTCGTGAAAATGACCAACCATTTGTCCAGTTAAAAATGGACAAAGTCCAAATCACCCCATTCTCGGGCCAGTTAACCGATTGGTTAACATTCCGAGATCAATTTTTGGATTTAGTTCATTACAACAAAAACTTTTCGGAAATTACGAAATTCTATCAATTGCAAACTCATTTGACTGGTCCTGCACTGGAAGTAGTAAACGGCTTTAAAATGAGCGCCGTGGACTACGAACCGGCGTGGCAAGCACTTTTGAGACGATACGACAATAAAACTCAAATAATTTTCGAATACATCAAACAATTCCTTGAATTACCAGTTTTAACGGCAAATGCTGATGGTAAAATGTTTTTGGCAATGGTAGATAAAACAAAGCGAATGTTGCGAGTGTTACCTCGGTTCAATATTGATGTTTCATCGTGGGATACTATATTAATGTATAGTCTCCAAACGAAGCTGAGTCCTTACATTCTTAAAAAATGGAAGGATCAGGTAAAGAAGCGTCAAGATGTTCCCTTATCGGAACTCATCGAATTCTTAGAAATCGAGGGGGCAGAAGCAGCGCCCGTTTCGACCAAAGCAACGGTCCAATCAAATAAACCGACAAATCAGTCCCAACGACAGGCAAAGGGAAATTGGCCTCATGGCCGAAAACCCGTGGTTATGGCAGTTATGAGCGAAAACTGCAAAATGTGCGGTGTTGACCATTTCTTGTACCGTTGTCCAGTTTTTCTCGCGGTAAGTGTGACGGACAAAATAGCGAAAGCTCGTGATTTAAAGCTTTGTTTGAAATGCTTAAATAAGCATCCGAAAAACCAATGTACATTCTTCCCTTGCAAGAAATGCAGGGGCAACCACAACAACTTATTGTGCTATGCCAAAGAGGCTGATAAAAACAGGGAAAGCTCTCAAAATGCATCTGCATGACTGGGAGCCCCTGCGGTAAATACAATTTCAAATTATACATCCCTTTCGGAACCGGTGCTAGGCACCACTCAAGTCGAAACAGCTCATGGAAATCCATGGTGCAACAGTTTAAGAGCTCTAACCGATACGGGGGCGCAAGCAAATCTCATAACAAGGGAGGCAATAAAACGCCTCCAAATCCCAATTCAACGCACAAATGTTCGTTTGTTGGGTGCACAAAATACACCATTAAAAATGGGTAGTGGTTTAAAAATAAAAATTCCAAATTCAACTGAATTCTTGGAATTTGACCTTTTTGTAGTAAATGAGATTTCTCATCTCCTACCGACGCAAAAAATAGATTTGCTTAAAAAATACCCAGAATTTTCCTTGTTGGATTTGGCAGACCCTGAAAAACACTCCTGCCAAAATTGATGCACTATTCGGAATAAAAATATGGATAAAAATCTTGCAAAACGGCGTTATCAAGTCACATGATGAGAAAGCAGCCGCCCAAAATACCCTTTTTGGTTACGTATTATATTCTTGCGACGATGGTGATAGTAGAAAATCAAATCAAAAAATATTTTTCACAACTGTGGAAAATGATAATCTATCAGAAATTATGCAAAGGTTTTGGGAAGTCGAGGATTTGCCCAAAGCAAGAGTTTTAACCCAAAATGAGAAAAATTGCGAAGAAATCTTCGAAAAATATCATTCAAGAGACTCTTCTGGTCGTTACATTGTTTCCTTACCATTTAACGAGAAGTTAAAGGATTTGGGTAAAACCAAATCCATCGCGCTAAAGCAGTTCTTTGCTATGGAAAGAAAAATGCTGAGAAATAAGGAATTCATGATAAAATATCACGAATTTATGCGAGAATTCATAGAATTAGGTCATATGACAAAAATAAATGAAAAATATGAGGAGGGTTATTATACGCCTCATCACGGTATATTTTCTTCAAACAAATTTCGCGTAGTCACAAATGCCTCATGTCCATCCTCAACGGGAATCTCTCTAAATGATTGCCAACTTGTCGGTCCAAAATTGCAACGCGATTTGGCTGACATTTTAATGCGATTTAGATCATTCGAAATTGGAGTCACTGTAGACGTAGTAAAAATGTTTCGCCAAGTAATGGTGGCTGAAGACCACAAAAAGTATCAAAAAATACTTTGGCGTTTTTCAACCGACGAACCCGTCGGTGTTTATCAAATAGATAGAGTGATGTATGGCCAAGCGGCTTCACTCTATCTAGCTGTTCGCGCAATGCGCTAGGGACTATATGCAAGAGTTTCCAATTGGAGCCGATGCGGTCCCAAATTCCTTCTACGTCGACGATGGCTTATTCAGCGCCGATTCAATTGAAGATGCACTCGAATTAAAGCATCAGTTGGAAAGCTTACTAATTCGCGGTCAATTTGAACTAGCAAAATGGGCCTCAAATGGCAACATTTTCCCCAACCCCGAAAATCCAGAATTTTTGGAATTAAAAGAGCCAGAGGTGAGATCAGTCTTAGGCCTTCGTTGGATTCCAAAACTGGACACATTCACTTATAAAATTGACGCGAAAGAACCAAAAGACCGTTGGACGAAGCGAGAAATCTTATCCGAAATCGGAAAGCTCTATGATCCAAATGGATATTTATCACCAGTTGTTGTATCAGCAAAAATGCTGATGCAAAAAATCTGGCAATTAAAAATAGATTGGGATGATCAAGTTTCACCACAAATTTTAGAGCAATGGATTGAATTCATAACCGAATTGCCTAAACTGAGTAAAATCCAAATTCCGCGTTGGCTCGGTATGAAAAAAGGTTGGATTTCAGAATTGCATATTTTTTCGGATGCTTCAGAGGGTGCGTATACGGCTGTAATTTATGCAAAAACAACGTCAAATGACGAAAGTGTTATTGTAAGATTGGTTCAAAGTAAAACGGAAGTAGCACCTCTCAAAAAACTCTCAATACCGCGTTTGGAGCTTTGCGGTGCTCATCTGGCATCGAGATTGGCCGAAACGGTACGAAGAGAGTTAAATGACAAATTTCAAGCATGCTATTTTTGGACCGATTCCCAAATTGTTCTCAATTGGATTTCAAAGCCATCGTGCCAACTAAAGACATTTGTCGCAAATAGAGTTGCTGCAATCCAGCATAAAACTACTGAACTGGGCTTCAAATGGCATTGGGTTCCGGGGGAAGAAAACCCGGCAGATCTAGCGTCAAGGGGTGTAATTCCATCAAAATTGAAAAACCACAATTTATGGTGGAACGGCCCAAATTGGTTAACTAAACCGCATTCATTTTGGCCTGAGCAAATATCAGTGTCTGTAGAATCAAATGATGAATTTTTGTCCGAGATAAAATTAATCTCTCATATAAAAATAAATGAACCATTGCTACGTGGCAAGTGGTTTAAATTTAAATCTCAAAGTCAACAAATATTTCCATTGCTTGAAAGCTATGGAAAGTTCACGAAATTGCTGCGAGTAGTGGCATACGTGTTGAGGGCTCTAAACAACATGAGCTCTCAACGTTTAATTGGACCTCTATCACCTGAAGAGCTCCAAAACGCTCGTCTCAAGTTGATTCAAATGGATCAAGAAATGACATTTCAAAATGAAATGCAAGCTCAATCAATAGAAGATGCTCCGAAAAATGGAACCATATGGTTTGATAAAAAATCAAGCATTTTACGCCTAAATGGGCGAATTACTACCGAAAATTTAAAATTTAATGAACAATTTCCAATACTATTATCCCCAAAGGGAAATTTAGCCACTCTTCTAATTAGAGAGGTACATCTGAAGTCTCTTCATGGTGGTGTACAGCAGGTATTACAATTAATACGAGAAGATTATTGGATTTACAGGGCACGTGCTTTAGCGCGATCAATAATTGGTCGTTGCCCTACCTGTTTTAGATACAATATTAAAACAAGAAATCAATTAATGGCGAAAATGCCAAGTGTAAGAACACGACCGCAACGTCCATTTAAAATATCTGGAGTTGATTATTTAGGTCCTGTTGGTCTCTCATCCAAAGTTGGCAGAAGACCGGTTATCACAAAGGCTTATGTAAGTGTTTTTGTGTGTTTTGTTACTAGAGCTATCCATTTGGAATTGGTTTCAGACGCAACAACTGTTGCATTCGTCCAAGCTTTCCGTCGTTTTATTGCTCGACGGGGGCCGGTTGCCGAATTATTTTCGGACAACGGCACCAACTTTGTTGGTGCTAACAACTTTCTAAAAGAAATTTATCAACAACAAAAAGAATGGGCGAACGGTGAGTTCGCTGAAACATTTCAACTGAAATGGCATTTCAGTGTGCCAAACGCACCCCATCACAATGGTTTACAAGAAGCCGCTGTTAAATCAACAGAAAGGCACTTGCAAAAAATTATTGGTGCTCAAAATCTTACATTTGAAGAATATGGCACTTTATTAACTCAAGTTGAGGCATGCGTGAATTCACGGCCTCTAACTCCGTTAAATGACGATCCAAATGACGTTGGTGCACTTACTCCAGCTCACTTTCTTGTGGGTGAACCGTTGGTAACATTAACAGAACCATCAAACTTATTAGATGTAAGAGATGGTCGCTTAAAACGATGGGAGTTGGTGCAAAAGATGTATCAGAACTTCTGGCATCGTTGGCATAAAGAATATATAATGACACTCTCGCAGCGAACCAAATGGCAAACGCGAGAGGAAAACGTGAAAACCAACGAGTTAGTCATCATAAAAGATGACAATTTACCACCAAGCCGATGGAACCTTGGTAGAATTACCAAAACATTTCCCGACGCAGAAGGTCTTGTGCGTTCTGCGGAGGTAAAAACCAAATTTGGTACATATAAAAGACCTATTACTAAGCTGGCCATTTTACCGGTGAACTAGGAGTTAAGACACGAATATTAAGATATTACTCACATAATTAATCACAAATATGCAAATCAAATATATTAATCCATATATCTTTAAGAAATTTTAATCGAAAAAAGAAATAATCAAAAAATATATAATCAATAGTATTAGAGTGTTAAAAATATATATATATATATATATAATACATATATAATCAAAATAAGAGCACTCCGGCTCAACAAATAGTAAAAATCGGTAATACGAAATCAATCCCGATTGACGTTACTTCTGGTACAGGTCAAGGCTACCCAATTGGTGCAACATTGTTTTTATTATTCATCATTGAATTACCATATTATGTTGAAAATTCTACATTACTTTCATTTGCAGATGATGTTAGACTATCCAAACATATTGAATCTGAAAACGATTGCTTGATATTACAAAACGACTTGGAAAACATTTCTGGCTTTTTCAGTAGTAACGATCTTAGATTGAATGTTAAAAAGACCAAAATTATGAGGTTTCACCGAATGGGTACAACAATTAATCATAACTATATCATTGGAAATGAAGTCATCCAGAGAGTCAATGAAATCAAAGACTTGGGAGTCATTCTTGATAATCAACTCAATTTCAAATCACACATTGAATACATCATAGCAAAAGCCAAATCAAGACTAGCTTGGATTAAAAGATTTGGTCGTGATTTCAAGGATCCGTGGACTATCCGATTGCTCTTTTATACCTTTGTATTACCAATAATTGAATACGGATCGCAAGTTTGGAACCCATACATGAAAGGACAGACCAAAAGAATAGAATCAATCCAGAAACAATTCTTACTTTATGCTCTACGGAAATTAAAATGGCCGGATAGATTTCACCTACCAAAGTATGAAAATAGGCTAATGTACTACATCTGATCACCTTGAAAGAGCGGAGAACAGTTGCTCAAGTAGTTTTTATTCACAAATTGATCTGTGGTGAAATATCATCTAGTCATTTATTAGAAAATATCAATTTCCGTTTACCACATTACCAAACACGCAGTAGTAATCTATTAACAATACCATTTGAAAAATGTAATTACAAGAAACACCAACCAATGAATTTTATGCTTGATACATTCAATGAATTTTCTGATAAAAAGATCCTCAATTATGATCAATATCTGGTTGATTTCAACGTGAGCACAGATACCATAAAAAAGCGTTTGATTGAATATTTTAAAACTTTAAGAAGAGAAATGTGATAATAATCAATTTTGCAATCAGTTAATCGCAGCATTTTGCTCCGTAACCGTTAGGGTTGGTAAATGGATTTACTGATCGGTGCTAGCAGACATTGATTATAAAAGAGTTTGTACATTATGTATATATAATTTTTTTTTTCTTTTTTTATATAAATTTATTAATAAACCACCTCTGGCGAAGAAACGCTGTACGGTGCAGACCATTAACATTAAAAAAAAAAAAACATTAAAAAAAAAAAAAAAAAAAAAAAAAATTTAAAATACATAGCACCTAAACATTATTCATCATTCCTTTCAATACAAACCTAGTTAAGTTAAATGTTGTAAACGAAATCACCAGTTGAACAAATGTTCAACGGGGGCCGGGATGTTCAGAGCATTCTCATATTTTTGAATAAATGTTCAGAGCATTCTCATAAGGAATAAGACGATGAGATCATCGAAAACTAAAGAGTTAAGTGAACAAATTCCACAGTACACGCCAGTTATTGGCTGTACGTGACAAATTGAGTCTACTGCTTGCAGTAAAGTCGTAAAAATGCCAATTGGTGTGACTTTGTTGCAACCAGTACCAAGATTACGTGCTCAAATGAGCTCATTGAAAATCAGAACATTCCTTTGCTTTCCGTCTGAACGGTTTTAATTACCGTACAGGCGGAAAGCGGGAGAAAAAGATCGTTTTTGGTCTTTCAAAAGAACTCTATTTAGTAAAAAGTTTTATATTATGTTCAGCTCTCACCGAAGTCGGTCGACAATCAAAATATTAAGAAAATTCTAAACTTCAACTGAAGAAATAAAAAATCATCGAAATAGAAAAAATTTATGTTGTTTTATTTTTCGTCAACTCAAAACGAAACCATCTTGAACAATGACATTAATTTTAGGGGGTCTGGGGGGCAGTTCAAAACCGTCGAGAACGGCCGAATTTCATTACATATAGGAAATTGAGCAGGGGGCGAGTGCCAGGGTGTCGATTTTTTAAGTGCGCCAGTGCGAGTCCCGAACGTTTTCACTTTCATTATCTTTGAATAACACTGGCTATAATCAAAACTGGAATACAACTGATTTACAACCGCATTTTGGATTGCAGGCTCATCGTGAGTGAGTAAATCGTAGCCTAACTCTAATCGAATTGATAGGAAAACGCCCCGCTCGCACTGGCGCACTCTAGTTCACATTCATTGTAATATGGCATGGACAAATTGTTGAATTATTTGAGGACTGTGGAACGACTATATATATTTCACAAGCGCCACGTAAAATTTGATATCAGTCATTTTGTGGGCAAGATCTACCAGTGCGCCACTCTGTTTATACCTCGTTCAGAGGTTTTTCATCTTATTGAAAATACAAAGATTGGACAAATGAAGACATTCGAAGAACTACTAAAATGAACATTTCAGTGAAAGAAATCAATTTAGTTGTTCGGCCAAATTCAACGCGAAGTTGAACAGTTCAAACCAAATGTGATTGGACAATGGGAGAAATTTTAAGGATGGGGCACAACTGTAAAGAAGCCACCAAAAGTAAAACGTTTTGCAGTTATCCCGCCATGCGATTACCATCTCAAAAATTTTCGGTTAGATACGCGCATACGCGGGACTTGTTTAAAACAATGAAAACAAACAACTTGTTGCCTAGCAAACTAGCAAACAGAACGAAAGACACTACAGAGAGCATAAAGAAGATCACATCAACTGAACTTAGTCCATTGTCTTCTGTTATACTTTAGTATAAAATTCATAGCATTGGTCGTATTCAAACCACCAAAGTTAAAGACGAAGACGAAAATGGTAGCCGAAGACCAAGCAAATCCAGCCATCTACAATGGAAAGCGGAATGAAATTGGAATCGACCCCGGTATGAAACTGTATTTGGGTGTGGTGCGTCATGATCTTTTAACCGGTGTTGAGGTAAACATTAAAATGTTTTGAAATGTGTCTGATTCTATTCAATATAACTCATTATTACATTTATTTTACAGGAGAACATTAAGATTACCCCCAAAAGATATCATTGGGGAGCAATAATTTTTTTAAGAAAAACTACAAGAACGAAACTACCGAGCAGAGCGTTTAGCTGGCGAATTCATAAAAGCTGAACAGGAGAATCTCGCATCATATCCATTGAGCATACCATCGCCTCAAGGAAGTCAATGGGAATCGTATGTTAAATATCGATCAAAAATGTTGTGCGATGGAATGAAGACTTATGCCACAACTGAGTATGCAAATTTACGCTTAAGCCACTACATTGAATCGACAAGAGAATCTGATGCGTATTACGAACTTGGAACAATCAATTTTTCACTTTGGTGGGACAGAGTTCTCAGCTATCTCCACGATCGGCATCAAAAACAACAAAAATGCCCGAAAGCTGCAAGTCCTGCGGAAAGAAAAACGACGGGAGAAACACCGAGTTCACAACGAAAAAAAAACGTCATGAATATCAAGTGCAAGTCCAAATGGCAGTTTTTCAAAGTGAGCATTATCGTCCACAAAATGAAGAACATCAACACCAAATCCAATTCCAAATGCCAGCTCATAACAAGAAGCGCTTAGTGTCAAAGGTATATATTTACAAAAATTGGTCACTAAGCAATGGATTGGATATCGCTATATATATGTTGAGAGTATATTTTAGACTAGAATATCAAAAGATATTCTTTCCTTTGTGAATTTATCTTCTTAATTTTTTTACTTTTCCGCCCGAAGTGAGAAAAGTATTGCGATTGTCGCGCGTCTATCCGCAGTCGAAACAGACCTAACACGTGCATTTTTCCAATTATGACCATGATGGACTAGTCTAATCTGGTCCAAAATTTGATACGTCCAAGATGTTCGTTCCAACCATCCTTGGTCCAAATTTGAACCAATTCTGTAATCGCGTTCGGAAGTTATCGTGGATACAACATCAAATTTGTTTCTTCGTGTTAAACCGTGGTAGGCCATGATGGCCGACCGTGTTACACCGTGTCATTATGTGATAGACCATGATGTTCAATTATATTAAAATGTAGTCATATACAGGCGCGTACCGTCATACAACCGTTTGGGGTTCAAACCCCCCCCGAAATCATACACCTGAATTTTTTTTTTTATTGAACCACCAGAACACTTTTTTGACAATAATTTTACATTTTATTCATCAGAGACTACACAACTTTCGATATTTCAACAATCAGAATACAGTTTTCATCAAAAAGGATTCATAAGAAATAGTTTTTTTCATTTTTATAAAAGTGTTAATTACGAGTTCCCCGTCAGTACAACCAGAAATTTAAGATTTCAACGCAATTGGCTTTTGGGGTTTCCTTGGTTATCGTATTCAGTGAAATATGATGGTGCATTTTGTCAATTTTGCTGCTTATTCGGTCAGAGTGAAGTTGGAAAAGGCAAACACGTAGCTCCCAAGAATTTTGTGGCAGAACCGTATAAAAAATGGAAAAATGCCAAAGAACAATGCCATTCTCATCAAAGCCGTGAATACCACCAAAATGCTGTTATCAGTGCACAACATTTCATGGATGTTTATGAAAAGAAAATAGTTGATATAAGATCACAGCTAAATACGGTCCGACTGGCTGAAGTTGAGCGGAATCGAAAAATTCTCGCATCAATAATCGAAACGATAATTTTTCTTGGCCAACAAGATATCGCTTATCGTGGACATCGGGATTCAGGCAACATTTCATCGGAATGTCCACTTCAAAACGATGGAAACTTTCGTTCTCTACTTCGATTCCGTATGGCTGCTGGAGATGATATTCTAAGAAAACACATGGAAACGTCGACATTTAAATGGACTAGTCCAAAAATTCAAAATGAGCTGATCGAAATATGTGGGAACTTCATTTTATATAAGCTCATTGAAAAAATTCATAAAGCCGGAATTTTTTCCATTCTTGCCGACGGCACAACTGATATTTCCGGTACAGAGCAGTTCTCCATTTGTGCCCGATACATTGAAAATGTTGAAAATGATCACATCATTCGCGAAGATTTTTTGAAGTTTGTTCCGATTGTCGATGCCAGCGGAGAGGGACTATCGACGACAATTAAGACTAGCTCTAAAAATATGATGCTCAATTTGGCAAACTGTCGTGGTCAAGGATATGACGGAGCCAGTGCAATGAGTGGTATTTTTCAAGGATGTTCAACAAGAATATCGGCAGAATATCCCGAAGCACCATACGTCCATTGTGCTAGTCATTCCTTCAATTTGGCTGTGGGTGATATTCTGCGAAGAGACAGTCGCAATTCAACGCAGAAATTGAAAAGTTGACATGTGAAATCAAAAAAAAGAGACTCCAAAAATTCTGCGAAACAAGATGGGTGGAGAGAATTCATTCTATTGTCGTATTCAAAGATTGTTTTTTGCCTATTTTCAATGCACTAGAAAATATTGCGTCGGTTGGCAATGATGGATCCTCCAAAAAAGCATATATGTTAATACATGCCATCAAAAATGGAGAATTCATTGTTACAATGATTGTTATCCACGAAATTTTCTCGTTGATTGAGCCTTTATCTAACTCACTTCAAGGAAAGCAAGTGGATTTGGCATCAGCTATGGAAATGGCCGATAATGTGAATAATATACTTAAAGAATTGCGCGAAAACGCAAATGAAGGGTTTCATGCATTGTTTATAGTCGCTCAACAATTAATGAACGAAATTGATGGCGACACAATCAAAATTCCAAGAGTAGCAAAACGACAGCAACATCGAGCGAATTATCAGTGCGATTGCCCAGAAGAGTATTTTCGCATAGCTATATATATTCCGTTTATCGATCATTTTATTTTTCACATTAAGCAGCGTTTTTTGAAACATAAACAATTTTTCAGCTTTCAATTATTCAAAACATGTTACCAAGTAAGATTGTAAAATTGAATCAAAACAGAATCGATGAAAGTGTAGACATAATATTAAATCAATGGCCGAATATTTCAAACGTTTCTGAAAGTGTTGTAAAAAAAGAAGCACTTCTATGGAAGAAAAGATTTGAAGGCGATATAGAGAAGCCATTCACTTTCATCGATTCTTTGAATCGTTGCGACGAATCAGTATTTCCAAATATTTTCAATATTCTGAAAATTTGTGCAACTTTGCCTGTAACCATTGCCACTCCAGAACGTAGTTTTTCGACTCTAAAACGAATAAAAACTTATTTACGAAACACTACGAGTGATAATAGGTTGAATGGATTGGCACAATTAAGTATCCACCGCGAAATTCAAATAAACATAGAAGATGTTATCAATAGATTCGCTAGCAAGAATAGAAGATTAGCTCTCTAAAATACTGTTTCTTTGTATGAAATATCAATATTATGTTATTCCAAAAAATATATGTGATTATTCAAAAAAATGTATATTGACTTTTGAAACCCCCCCCCCCCCGAACTAAATCTCACGGTACGCGCCTGGTCATATACTTTATTGCATATTTTATGGTTGTGGAACATTTTGATTTATTTATTTATTTTATTGGTATTTATTGGAACATTTTGATTTTCATTTGAAATTTGTATGTCTAATGACGATTGTATTGTACACGATGCGGAAAAGTACGGATTACAAGAGTAATACAATTTATTTTCTTTTTATTGCATAGGTCGATGTAACTTATTGGGAATAGCATTACCACCAACTAGAGCTGTCAATGGACGTCGTTTGTTCGTTCGTAGCATTTTTTTGTAATGTACGAACGAACGAACGAACATTGTTCGCAAAGAAAATTAATTTCAATTTTGTTCGTTCGTTAGCAAAATAATAAAAAAAAAGAAATTATATGCATAAGATGGCTCACGTCGATTGTTCCATGCAAAATGTTTGGGAACACCCCCCAGTTTTATTTTTTGGGTCAAGCCAAACATATGTTCAAAATTTCATATCGAAACGAGGCAGAGTTGTAGAGAAATCATTTCTTTTGTAATTAAATCCAAATTTTTCCATTGACAATTACTAATGGTAATTGTAATTGAAAATCCTTTACTTAACTCAATGTAATTGAAATGGTGGATGAAATTCATTTCATTACATTTTGTCTATCTATTTTCCACAAGAAATATATTGATTTCGAATACATTGATTCATATGGGAAATGACAATTTTATTCATTGACAAAAGATGGCATGAGAAGCGGAAAAATCGAAAAAATGTAATGGTTTTCTTCAATTAACCATTACAATTGCAATAGTAATTGAACAAAAATCAATTACTTTTTCCATTAAAGTAATGGTAATGATTACAAAATGTAATGAATTGCATATTTCAACAGCTCTGATACGAGGGCTCTTGTTGTAATTGTCATATATCGACCATTCCATACCAGATCGATCAAAATTCACATGGACCATCTCGGTTTTGAAAAATTTATATATGGTTCGATAAGTTTAGGTCCAACTAAGAAAAATCCGGGGTCGGTTGGTCGAAATTTTCAACTTTTTGCAAAAGTAAGGGTAAATTTTGACGATCGATATCTCAACCATTCCGAAAGGTAAAAAAACCGCACGGATCTCGTTTGAAAGGTATTGAGGCCTACTTTATTTTGTATTTTTAACATTTTTGAAAAAAGTTATTTTTGACATAGAAATCGACTTTTGAATCTTTAAAAGCGATTATCTCGAAAACACGTCTACAATTTTTTTTTGAGTTAGAATCGGTTTCGGATAGCTGGCCTTAAGCCCTTTCATCTGGCCGTATCAAAAATATGGACATTTTCATACCCATCCCAATATTTGGGTTTGAATCCAGGGGTGTCCGTTTTCCATTTTTTTCACTTTTACGTCATACTCAAAATGTCCCAAAGTAAATATTTTCTCGTTCTGGTGGTCACCTTTCCAACGGTGTATAATATAGCATATTTTGACATATTCTATACATAATTATCAACATTTCATTCAAATTTCCATCAAATGTTGATAGTAATAATTTTTTATTACTCAACAAAATTTCCCAATAATTTTCATTCTTCCTGGAAAAGTTGGAAAGCCTCGTAGGTGAGGCATATTTTTTTTGAAAATTGAGAGTGTCTCCTTGAGGAGCTACTTTCATGTCTTAAAAAAAATGGGTTTTCAAGGAGATTTTCCCCAATTTTCAAGCAGTCTTCATGCTCTTCAGAAAACTGGGAAAATTCTTCTTGAAAACCTATTTTTTTTATGTTTTGAAAGTGGCTCCTCAAAGAGATATTTTTTGTTCAGTCTCAGTACAAAAGAATTAGGTAAAACTTTAGTAAAATAGGGTTCGAAAATTTAAAAGATTTGTAAATTTTAATTTGAAATATGTTTTCATATTTTATATAAATAAATTTAAAATATTTATTCTTTTTTCGTCACATGAAAATTAACTTATTCAGAATAAAATCATTTATTAATTTCAATTTGAAACATTTCATCAATATCATTTCTTATAGAAACACTGCCATTAACTACCCAATAAAAATTAATGGATGGCCGATTGATTAATTATTTATTTTTGTTCAAAAAAGCAAGCATATCTAACGCCTAATTGCTTAGGCTATTGCGTTTGGTCGTCATAGAATTGCCACAATTACTGAACATGCGTTCTACAGATGCTGATCCTGGTATTTTGGTGGTTCAAATGGATTCAAAGAGTTGGGACAACATAAACTGTTTCCAATCATTGGAACCTCTCGAAATGTCCAATTTCAAATTTTCATATGAAAAAAATCAAATGTTACAGACCACCCTATTCCATATAAACAATTTTTTCAAATTTTGTTATTTCAACCGTCCTTATAAATTCAAAGTGTTCAATGGCATCATATTAACAGACATCAGTCATTGAAATGCCTCAAAATGCCCAATTTCGAATTTTCGTTCAAATTTTTTTTCGATTTCTTTGAATCAGATGATTCTCAATGGACTTTTGAGGCATTTTTTCGAACATTTTCTTATATTTTGGTGGTTTGAATGAATTCGAAGTATTCAATGGCATCATATAAACACGTTTTAATCAATAAAATACATCAAATTTTCCGATTTCAAATTTTCGCTCCAAATTTTTTTAGATTTCTTTGAAATAGAATGTTTTGAATTGATTCTTGAGAAGTTTTTTTTTTCATTTTACATATTTTAATGGTTCAAATACGGGTCGGTCGGTTTTTTTTACTTTTTAAATTATGTTCGGGTTCGGTCGGGTTCGAGTCAGCTCCAAAATTTTCGATCGGGGTTCGGAGCGACTTTTTGCCCCGATTGAGAACACTGTTTGAATGTGGCTCTTTTAGGAGCGACGTATATAATCATACTCTTTGGAAAATTGAGAAAATTTCTCTTGGAAACCTATTTTTTTTCTTTTTTGTTTTATTTTTTTAATTGTTTGTTTACATTAAGTTTTACATAGTTCGCGAATATATTTTGATTGCGAATCACGAATGAATTCGTGGTTCGAATTCAAAATTGTTCGCGAAACTAGCCGATGAACTCAATGTTGCAATCCAAACAACTACGAAAGTTTATTGTGACAGCAAAAGTGCAATCGATTTATCTGCTGAGGAAGCATTTCGCGAACGAACCAAGCACATCGATATTCGATATCACTACATACGTGAATTCATCAGAAAGAAAATTATCGAGGTCATTTACATATCAACCGATATAATGACCGCTGATGTGCTGACAAAAGCAGTTACTGGAGATAAACAAACGCTATGCCCAAAGCAAATGGGCATGATTGAATAATTTAAATTGGAACATTTGTTTTTTTAAACATTATTTTTGCTGTTCAATTTTAATTTTAATTTTTTGTTTATTCAATTTTCATATATGTAATTCATCATTTTTGGAGTATAAATAAGCCGATTTGTCAAAAGAAAATATCATTCAATAGAAGTCACTGTAACAGAATAAGAGGACGAAATGGGCTGGTTTACGGACGAGAAGACAACGGTCGATACGCACGGTCAGAAAATGAACAATCTGACAATCCAAGGTTCGGAGTCGAACGAGACAATTCTACTGGATTGAAGATACTGGAGGTTTTAATTTTAGTCTATCGAACTCACACCAGAAAAATTAAGAAACGAGTGGAAGAAAACCTTCGCAGAGCAAAACCATAACTGAATCCAGCCAATGGACACAATAATGTATTGAAGATAAAGAAAGATTGTACTAATTTTAAGAGAAAAATTGTATCACTATTTTTTATTCAATATGTGAGGGTGTTGTAATTGTCATATATATCATTGTCATTCTAATAAACAATTCATTATGTTCTCAACTACAGAACTGTGCACATGCATTCTCATTACGTCTGATATTATTTCAGCTCTAAATCGATTTTTCTGAGTGTTGGGAAATTTATCACTTTTTTGTGTCTCCAGGCGGTATTTCTCGGTCAAAATGAGTTTTCTGAAGGGAATTTGGAAAGAATTTACTCCCTCTTCGTGTTTACTTAATCATTAAAAACAAATATTGTGTTTGTGCAAAATTGAGACATTCGGATTTTATTGAAAATGTGAAAATTCATGAAAAATCATGTATTCTTAATATAACAAATTCCTTTTAGAAAACTAATTTGGTCCGAGAAATACCGTCTGGAGACACAAAAATGTGACAAATTTCCCAAAATTCTGAATAATCGGTTTAGAGTAGTCGTATCGATCTGAAATTTTGAACATATGGCTTGACCCAAAATGTAAAACTGGGGGGTTGATCTCAAACATTTTGCATGGAACAATCGACGTGAGCCACCTTATGCATTAGGGTGGCCCTCTTTGATTTTTCCACGTAAAGTGTTGGGGGACACCCCCCAGTTTTGTTTTTTGGGTCAAGACAAAGATATGTGCAAAATTTCAGATCGATACAAGGCCTCTAAACCGTGCCTGTAGACGAGTCTTGATACCAATATCCATTATTCCGAATTTCGAGTAAATTTTCACAATTTTGTGTCTGTAGACCTCATTTCTCGGTCAAAATTAGTTTTCTAAACGGGGTTTGGAAGTTCTTTACTCCCTCTCCAATTTACATAGCCAAATGATTGAAAAAATATATTGTGCTTGTGTAAAGTCAAAAAATTCAATTTTCATTGAAAATGTGAACTCATAAAAAATCATGTATTCTATAGCATGGTTTTCTTATTTGGGGTCGTGACTCTCCTGCGAGACAAAGCGGGCAGATTGAGTTGAAAGTCTCGGAGGAATTGATGCAGTTTGGTGCATTTGTATCTCCAATTTGTTTGAGTTTTGGGGTTAGGGGTAGTAAATTCCATCTTACCAACCGCTGCAAATAATCACATTTTGTGAAGGCCAGAATTTGGTGCCCCCCAAAAATACCTCGATCATCATTTATGCTCTCGTGCTTCAGCCGCAAAAACGTTAGTTTTTTTCAAAACTAAATAACCCAAAAACACCGTAAACAGATGTTTCAAATAGTTGCTTTTCGATCATTATTCGAACTATTCTCACACTATTTCAATCCATTACCTTTATTTTTCCGAATTTGAAGGTAAAATGTTTTATAGAATTATATATGAGTTCACTTAGAATTGAGTTCACTTTTGCACGGGCTGATTCGGTTCACCTTCCTCTAACGTTTGGATTCGTTTTTCGTCGTACAAATGTCACTTTTATTGTTTCATTTCATAGAACTAATGTTTATTTTTCGTTTTCAGTGTAAAAAAACCAAATGATTCTTAAATAAAAGGCGAAATAGGAAAGAGTAGATTATTATTATTAGGAATTTTGCATGCTTTTCATGTAATTTTACTTGGAATGTCTTTTCGTGCGTCTGCGTACAAAATCACATTTAAAACATAATTGATCATGTTTTGTCACTAATATTTGAGATGGTTGTCTTGAAACACAGTGAAAAGTGAGGGTAAACTGATTAACCCCAAAAAAATCATTCTCAAAAAATTGGCTCTAGCCCCTTGGAACAAACCAAAAAAAACAGCAGAAATTGCGTATAATGCCCAGCTATCATGAGGTACCAGACTCAACACGAAATCGGTCTGGTTCGAAAAATATTTGGAAAAATAGAGTGAACCATACTACACCGTCCTCTCCGAAATGGGCGCTAAATTTCAGCATAATTAATTTTTTTGGGGGTTATAAAAAATGTTTGGCTCAGGGTTGAGGGTAGAGTGGCCAATCAATCAAGTGGCAGTCAATAATTAAGCACTAAATCTTAGCCTTCACTAAATGTGATTTTCTGCGGCGGCTCGTAAGATGGAATTTACTACCCCTAACCCCAAAACTGAAAAAAAATCGGAGTGAAAATGAGCGGCACAAAATAGCACCAATTCCTCGATCAACACACTTTGTCCCGAAGGAGAGTCACGACCCCAAATAAGTATACCTTTCTCCAGAATACATGATTTTTTATATGAGTTCACATTTTCAATGAAATTCGAATTTCTCGACTTTACACAAGCACAATACATTTTTTTCAATTATTTGGCTATGTAAATTGTAGAGGGAGTAAAGAACCTTCCAAACCCCGTTTAGAAAACTAATTTTGACCGAGAAATGAGGTCTACAGACACAAAATTGTGAAAATTTTCCCGAAATTCCGAATAATGGATATTGGTATCAAGACTCGTCTACAGGCACGGTTTAGAGGCCTTGTATCGATCTGAAATTTTGCACATATCTTTGTCTTGACCCAAAAAACAAAACTGGGGGGTGTCCCCCAACACTTAACGTGGAAAAATCAATGAGGGCCACCCTATATGCATATACCTTCATTTTTTAAATTATTTTGCGAACAAACGAACGAACATGCGAACGAACGAACATTGTTCACAGAAAAAATGCTACGAACGAACTAACGAACGAACAAAATTAATGAATTTTTACGAACGAACGAACGAACGTTCGCCAAATTTCTTGTCCGTTGACATCTCTACCACCAACGTTAATGAGACCGGCACGCACATATCGAAGAGTTACGTATCCAGCGGCAGTCAATTTCCATTGTCGAAATTGATGCAAAGCATCCAAATCATCAAAAAAAACTTTCAAACAACATTATTGTATTTCAAGGCTTTGACTATTTTGGCCTTGCAACTTTCACTTGCGTACAAGTTTTGCTGGCCTTGTGCATTGCCTACGTAGGTTAGTATATATTAAATTGATATTGATTCTGTTTGTTTTACTCTTCTTTTATTCCTATATCTACGGTAAAAATGAATGAAATTACTATCAAATGTGACCCCGAATTCGACCTTATGCTGCCAATTGATGTATTTGCGCGAACAAATATTTTTTGGGTAGACTACACATATGTAATGGTACAAAATCTAAAAATATTTAATTCTGCTTAGCTCACCTGCCTCGTGACTCACAATTAAATTCAAACTCATTTAAACGGACGAAATTATTTTTTGATTGAAATTCTTGTGGTAATGCAGCAATACATTGTTTGCTCAATTCGTTTTCCGACCTAGAAAATTTGAAATGCAAAATAAACTTTTATATTACTCTAAAAAAATATTACTGAGTAGAAAATGTCCTAACCATACAAGAGACATGTTTAAAATGTTCTCATAGCATTTGTTGTCCACGTGAGCTAGATTGGACCACAAAAGTGAAAATTTATGCAGAAGTCGATCTTTCTTTTGATAGTACAATTGGTTTTTTCGCGTTGCCTTGCTTTAAGTCGATATTGATTTAAATTGATTAGGATTGATACGGAATGTGATTTTCCCACAAAACCACCAATTAAAGATGTCTCTCGCATGAAAAGCATTTAGATGATTGCTTTGAAGAAGATACATAAAATACAAATTTGATTAGTGGTATATCTCTTGGTAACCAATTAATGATAGCATCACGGAGAACGGCAGTTCTCCCAGTGGCGCACCAAAAAATACACTTTTGAGTGCAACACTATATATACGCGAATTTTTGGACTCTGTGTTGCCGACCGATGTAATTCTTGAAATAGGCATTGGCGTGTAGCTTAGGACCAAACTAGACGAAAGCCGTCGTCAAAATGAATTTTTGTGGAACCACAAATTTTTTTGCTTGAGGGACGTATGGGGGTGCTTTTTTCAGATTATATAGCATATCTCCCGGAAGGTAATCTTGACCACTGTTGTTGAGTTCACATTAATTGTAATATGGCATGGACAAATTGTTGAATGATTTGAGGACTGTGGAACGTCAATATATTTTTACAAGCGCCACGTACAATTTTATATCAGTCATTTTGTGGGTAGGATCTACCAGTGCGCCACTCTGTTTATACCTCGTTCAGAGGTTTTTCATCTTATACTCTTAGAACTAAACAATGAATGTGCTATGTTCAGTGTTGTAAAAGGACTCTACGGGGTAACGAAATTTTTTCAACTGTTGAAATGTTATTCACATATGCTCAGGACGACCAATCGAACCTCTGATCGTGAAATTCATGCTTTTTTTACATCTGTTTCAGTAAGTCATTTTAAATTTGTTACTATCAAAATAAAATCTTAACTACCGGTTTTTCTCAAAGTTATTGGAATTATATATCTGTATTTATATTCTATTTAAATATGGTACATTATTTCTGTTAATTTACTGCAGTAACTGGACTTCATGGAAACTTTTCTGATGGATAAGTTGAAATAAAATCTTTAAAATGTTAACGTAATTTTTATGTTTTTCATATTTTATCCATTTTTACATCCACATACAATTGAATGGCTGAGAATAAAAATGAGCTTAGCAAAACACGCTTTCCCATATCTTGTTTTGCTAAGTTCATTTTTAATCTCAGCCACTCAATTTAATTATTTAGAAAAAACTAATTATTCCTTAGATATTAAAAGAAATCATTTATTTTAAATATATTATTGAATTGCCGCAAAAAAAAACGTATCTAACATTTGTCTATATCACAACAACGCGCTGTTCACACAAAAAAAATAGAGAAATTCAATACACACGTCCGCGATTCGTTTCCACGCCGTATCCGTGCTATTATTATATAGAGAATGTTTGTAAGAATCTTTTATTGGTGTTTTTTCACGTTGCGCATGTACCATGTGACAGCTGATTTTGCCGAAAAATTTAATATTTGTCAAATGTCACATTTTAAAAGTGACACAGGATTGAAAGATGTTCATCTCTAAACTTAATATAACTCATAATATTTTTGGTTTGGCTAGGCACGTGCTTATACGCCAAAAATCCAATGCACCAAAAAGGATGACCAAAATTGTATGGATTGGTAATAAACAATTGATAACATTAACTGTAATTATTATTAATAATTACGCATATTGTATATTGTAGACATGGAAATGACTGGACTCAATGTTCGCAAGGATAGAATTATGGAAATTGCCTGTTTAATAACAGATAATAATTTAAAAATTGTGGCTGAACAACAATCAATTGTAATTCATCAACCAGATTCGTTGCTTGAATCAATGGACGAATGGTGTCTAACTACACATACTAAAGTGAGTTACTATATCATAGAATGAACATTTATGCGTCTATATTTGTATTTTTCATCAGACAGGTCTTCTGGACGAATGCAAAAAGTCGAAAACTACTGAAAAACGAGCTGAACAATCGGTATTGGAATTTTTGCGAGAACATGGAGTGGAAAGTGGATCTTCGCCTCTGGCGGGAAATAGTGTATACATGGATCGTATGTTTCTTCGTGAACATATGCCGTGCCTTGATCAATACTTGAACTATCGCATTATCGATGTTTCCTCAGTGAAAGAATTGTGCAAGCGTTGGAATATGTCAATCTTTTTGAAAGTTCCACCAAAAAAACAACTACATCGTGGCCTCGATGACATTAAGGAAAGTCTCGAAGAACTAAAATATTACAAAAATTATATGTTCCAGAAATGAATAAGATAATTAATTTTTTGAAAAATAAAATTTATTTTTATATTTTAGTTTGAGTAATGATTGATTAATGTTTGGTCGTACCAGCGTTGCTATAAAACTGATTTTATAGATGATGACAGCTTATTAGACGTTGAATTGTAATACGATCGGATGAAACGTAGTTTATATTCGAAACGATAAGAACATTCATATTGAATATTTTAAAATGGAAAACGATTATATTGGATTCATTGTTGCAGTCTTAATTGCAATCGGTGGAGGAATTGGGTATTTTAAATCAGGTATTTATATTTTTTTATAAAGATAATCATTTGCTTTATGAAAACAGATAAATATATAAATGTTCAAATATTAGGATCAGTTGTGTCTCTGATTGTGGGCCTTTGCTTTGCCATTGTATTGGGTATGATTACTTGTTCATGAGTCACTGATAATAATGATTCATTGATAATGAATTTAGAATTAATTTGATTCTTTCGTTTAAATGATGTTTCAGCAATTGGAGCCTACTTCAACAGTCAATCGACATCAAAGCCATTACTTCAATTATGTGAGCATTTATTTGGCAAATGATTGTTTTCATGCATTAATATAAAAATACACTTTTCGGTTGTTATTCAGGTGTGCTAGTAATTTTGGCTGGTTTGATGTCCTATCGATGGTATAATTCGGAGAAGTTTATGCCTGCTGGACTGGTGACAACCATTGCAGCTATTACATTTGTTATCAATATGTTGATCTACTACAACGATCTCCGAAATCAATTATCACAATTGTTTTCATAAATGTTTTAAGTGCTATGATAAATTAACACTGATAATAAAGGAAATTGTATTATTATCATAAGAAATCAATTCATCAATTCATCGATGTTTTGTTGTCCCTTTAAAAAAAATTACAATTTATAGCATAATGATAAATGCTTAAAAGACACTTTATGGCTCTCATTAATGTTTGGTCGTTTCTATAAAACAAAAAAAAAACCTTTTATAGTAAAGTGACATTTTGATTGGATACAAATATTGCCTTTGAAGTGCGATCATATCTCGATTGAATATTATTTGTTTGAGAAAATAGAATGCCTGTGGATGCAATCAGCTACATATATGCCGCAACTGTTGCGGCTGGAGGGGTTTTTGGTTATATAAAAGCCGGTAATATTCTTAATTAACTTACGTTAGCATTAAAGACTAACCAAAACCACTATTTTAGGATCAATTCCATCTCTCGGTGCAGGTTTGGCTTTTGGGGCAATTTTAGGTTTGAGTTGTTAATTTATTACAATTTAATAACTTTTACTGTGGCAATTGTTAAAATATTTATTTTTAAACAGGGTATGGTGCTCACTTGAATTCACAGACACCGCCAAAACCACTTTTTCAGCTAGGTAATTCTGTTGTTATTGTAATTCTGTTAATGAGTCAAATTTCGTTCAATCAAAATTGTTGAATATCCAATACAGGTGCAACATTAACGCTGGGTGGATTGATGTATATGCGCTGGTCGAAATCAGGAAAACTTATGCCAGCTGGCTTAATTTGTATTTTATCAGCCGCTTCATTCGTTCGGAATGCCATTGTTTACAACCAATATCTATTGCCGGGACGGAGCCAATGGTAGATTTAAATGAAATGAATTTTGATGAGAATAAATGATAAAATATATTAAAAAAATAAGGAGATATTTCTTGAGATTTTATTTGAACCCCAAACGGTTGTATCACGGTACGCGCCTGATAACTGGCCATGTGAAAAGCATGGCTCTTCCAAATTCAATCCGCACACTTGAAGCGTTTGCCCTTGTGCCTTATTGATCGACATAGCAAATGAAAGTCTCACTGGGAATTGCAAACGCTTGAATTCAAATGGCATGCCTGTTGGTATCAGTGGAATGCATGGTATAAGCACAACTTCACCTTTCGCTTAACCAGTCAATATAGTGGCTTCAATTTCTAATCAAATTCGGCATTAATTTTTTTACTGCCAGTCGTGTTCCATTGCAAAGTTTCGGTGCATTTAAATTGCGTAGTAAAATTATTGATGAGCCGACCTTTAAATTCAAACAATGTGGTGGCATACCAGGCGGTTCCAATGAATTCAAAAATTCAATTGGATACTTTACTGCATCGTCTTGGTTCATTGTGCTATCGACTGATTTATACGGCACCTGGCAATTTTTCTTGAATCTGGAAGTTGATGGCATTGACATGTATATTTTTTGGTGCCAGTATTACTCGTTCTCTTAACGAATCATGATTCATATAATTTCGAACAATATTTGGAAAGACGTTAATGTTAATGTTAATGGTCTGCACCATACAGCGTTTCTTCGCCAGAGGTGGTTTATTATAAATTTACAAAAATGTGTATAAAATTTGTACAAATTTATTTATAACCAATGTTTGATAGCACCGATCAGTTAACCTATTTGCCAACCCTAACGGTTACGGGGCAAAACGCTGCGATTAACTGATTTCAAAATTGATTATTACATTTATTTTCTTGAAGTTTTAAAATATTCAATTAATCTCTTTCTTATAGTATCTGTGCTCACATTGAAATCAACTAGATATATATCACAATTGGGAATCGTTTTATCAGAAAATTCATTAAATGTATCAAGCATAAAATTCATTGGCTGATATTTTCTATAGTTACGCTTTTCCAATGGCACTATTAATAGATTACTACTGCGAGTTTGGTAATGAGGTAGACGAAATACGATATATTTCAGTAAATGACTATTTGTGAATAAAAACTACTTGAGCCACCATTCTACGTTCTTCCAAAGTTATCAACTGAAGCAGCATCAGCCTATCTTCATACTTTGGCATGTGGAACCTATTTGGCCATTTTAATTTTCGAAGAGCATAAAGTAAAAATTGTTTCTGGATTGATTCGATTCTTCTGGTCTGACCCTTCATGTATGGGTTCCAAACTTGTGATCCATATTCAAGTATTGGTAATACATATGTGTGAAAGAGTAATCGAATGGTCCACGGATCCTTGAAATCACGACCAAATCTTTTGATCCAAGCTAGTCTTGATTTGGCTCTTGCTATGATGTATTCAATGTGTGATTTGAAATTGAGTTGACTGTCAAGAATAACTCCCAAGTCTTTGATTTCATTGACTCTCTGGATGACTTCGTCTCCAATGATGTAGTTATGATCAATCATTGTACCCATTCGGTGAAACCTCACCAATTTGGTCTTCTTAACATTCAATCTAAGATCATTGCGACTGAAAAAGATAGAAATGTTTTCCAAGTCATTCTGTAATTTCAAGCAATGGTTCTCAGACTCAATATGTTTGGACAGTGTAGCATCATCTGCAAATGAAAGTAATGTAGAATATTCAACATAATATGGTAATTATCTATGATAAATAATAAAAATAATGTGGCTCCTATTGGGTAGCCCTGACCTGTACCAGAGGTAACGTCAATTGACTTCGTATAATCGATTTTTACTATTTGCTTTCTGCCATTCAGATAGGCTTCAATCCATCTTAGAATTTCGTGGTTTAGACCCATAACATTGAGTTTGTGGATCAGTAGATCAGTATTTACGGAATCAAAAGCCTTTGCTAGATCAATATAGATTGCATCAGTTTGTGTATTCGTCGACAAGTTGTTCAATGTGGACGATGCAAATTCAACTAGATTAGTAATTGTTGATCTTCCTTTTATGAACCCGTGCAGACTATCATTAATGATGTTCTTAATGTAAAAATTCAAATGACCTGTTAATATTGAATCCAATAACTTTGCTATTACGCATTGGAGTGCCACTCCTCTGTAATTACTAATATCATTTCTTGACTTCTTGAAAAAAAATGTTTGCGAACCCAAATTTCGGCCGAAAATCCAATCCATGAACACTTGTTTGCAAACAAACTGTTCGTGATTAGATTTTCGGCCAAAATGGGGGTTCGCGAACATTTTTTGGGGTATTTCTTGGCCTCAAATGAATCCTAGGGTTTTTCCTATTTACCTTTTTTCTCGTTGTTAGTGGATCTTGGTTTTTGTTCGTTGACAACACTATTTAGAAAGTGCATTATTCTCCCAAGGGGAATAAATTCTCCCGATATTCCTCCAAGGAGAAAAAATGCAGAAATTAGCCCTCTGGGAGAATAAAATAATACCCTTTGTATTTACTGAGTACGATAGCTAATCTATATATATAAAAATCTATATATATAAAAATCAGTGTAAATCCGTGACGTTCGCGTACTCCTCGAGAACGACTGATCCGATCCAAACCAAATTTTCACCAAACTTTGGGGACCTCCTGGAGATGGTTTTAGGCTATTAAAATCCGAAATCGGTCGAGTCGTTCCCGAGATATGCCACTTCAAAGATGACCCCTTCCAGTTCCATACAAATGCAAAAAAACAACAACAAATACACAAAAACGCATGGCGTGGTGAGAAAATTCAAACGCTTCTGTTTACCGTATGTTCTTTGTTGTCCTATTCATTCAGCTACGTTGAGAAAGTAAGAAAAAAAAATCTGGAAGTGGGTTTTGGTCGACCCAAAGATTGACCAGGGGCCTATTGTTCGAACATCTTTTCAAATTGAACTTTTCATTTCATTTTCTTGTGATTTTCCATGTAAAATATGAACATTTCACGTTTTTTGAAATATTTTCAACTGAAATATATGAACTGTTCAACATATTTTGTGCGCATGTATAAATTATGTCAAGATTTTTTTTTTTACATAGAGAATCACGAAAAAATTAGCTGATAAGTTCAATTTGAAAAGATGTTCGAACAATAGGCCCCAGAACTGCTTTCAGTTCTGCAAGTGGGTTTTGGTGGATTTTCAGGATTGGCCAGATCAAATGTCCCAAATTTCCCAAATATCCCAAATATCCCAAATGTCCCAAATGTCCTAAATATCTCGAATGTTCCAAATGTCCCAAATATCTCGAATGTCCCAAATGTCCCAAATGAATAACATAACGTTGCTGGATGATAATGGCCATACAGCAACAATCAGAATGCAAAATCAAGACATAGCCATTGATAATCGTTGGGTAGTGCCATGCAACCCATTGCTGTCAAAGACATTTCAGGCTCATCTCAACGTAGAAATGTGCAATTCAGTGAAGTCAATAAAATACATCTGCAAGTATGTCAACAAAGGCAGTAATATGGCTGTATTTGGAGTAGCTGATGCCAACACAAACGATGACATTGCACAATACCAAATGGGCCGCTACATCGGCACAAACAGATTTTTTTCATTTCCAATTCATGAGCGATATCCATCAGTTGTACATTTGGCTGTTCATCTCAAAAATGGTCAACGTGTTTATTTTACGGATCGAAATGTACTGCAGAGAGCTGCACAACCACCAGAAACAACATTGACTGGATACTTTAAATTGTGCGAAAGTGATGAATTTGCAAGAACATTGCTCTATTCAGATGTACCACATTACTTGCGGTAGTATCTTAAAATTTCTTAACACCAATGCTAGGAGTTTTCATTATGTTTTCTTAATTTTTTTATGGGTGTAGCGAAGCGCACCGGGAATTAGCTAGTAATTTTATATTTTCTTCAACTTTCATGCAAAATAGCCTGAAAAATGATGAATTTACACCTGTATTGGCGAGATGGGAAGATTGCTGCAAACTAATGCGTTTTTCGACTACAACACGAACTTGTATCGTTCCAAATCACTTGGCAATCGATTCCTTAGCGAAAATTGGTCAGATAAGGTTAAACGCAAGACTTTCTATGTTGATTTAGCGACTCTTGTTGAGAGCTATATGACATTAAGTCGACCGTTCGCGTGTTTTCGAAAAATACACAACTTTGGGCGCCTATAACTGCCGAAATATTCATCGTAGAAATATCATATGCACATCAAATCGGATACATTTGAGCCACATAAACTGGAAATGTCATCAAAAGATGTAACATATAATTTGTTTTTGCACTTTCAGTCAAAAAACGGGAATTTTCACCTCAGAGCGCCGATTTTTGAGATTTGATGCAATAAAAGTACACGAAAAAGTGTACCAATTACACTCAAACTCTGCATAGCCCATAATTAGAGTACAAAAATAACTCTTATAAAGTTTTAATGTTAATGGTCTGCACCGTACAGCGTTTCTTCGCCAGAGGTGGTTTATTAATAAATTTATATAAAAAAAGAAAAAAAATTATATATACATAATGTACAAACTCTTTTATAATCAATGTCTGCTAGCACCGATCAGTAAATCCATTTACCAACCCTAACGGTTACGGAGTAAAATGCTGCGATTAACTGATTGCAAAATTGATTATTATCACATTTCTCTTCTTAAAGTTTTAAAATATTCAATCAAACGCTTTTTTATGGTATCTGTGCTCACGTTGAAATCAACCAGATATTGATCATAATTGAGGATCTTTTTATCAGAAAATTCATTGAATGTATCAAGCATAAAATTCATTGGTTGGTGTTTCTTGTAATTACATTTTTCAAATGGTATTATTAATAGATTACTACTGCGTGTTTGGTAATGTGGTAAACGGAAATTGATATTTTCTAATAAATGACTAGATGATATTTCACCAATGATCAATTTGTGAATAAAAACTACTTGAGCAACTGTTCTCCGCTCTTTCAAGGTGATCAGATGTAGTAACATTAGCCTATTTCCATACTTTGGTAGGTGGAATCTATCCGGCCATTTTAATTTCCGTAGAGCATAAAGTAAGAATTGTTTCTGGATTGATTCTATTCTTTTGGTCTGTCCTTTCATGTATGGGTTCCAAACTTGCGATCCGTATTCAATTATTGGTAATACAAAGGTATAAAAGAGCAATCGGATAGTCCACGGATCCTTGAAATCACGACCAAATCTTTTGATCCAAGCTAGTCTTGATTTGGCTCTTGCTATGATGTATTCAATGTGTGATTTGAAATTGAGTTGACTGTCAAGAATAACTCCCAATTCTTTGATTTCATTGACTCTCTGGATGACTTCGTCTCCAATGATATAGTTATGATCAATCATTGTACCCATTCGGTGAAACCTCATCAATTTGGTCTTCTTAACATTCAATCTAAGATCATTGCGACTGAAAAAGCCAGAAATGTTTTCCAAGTCGTTTTGTAATATCAAGCAATGGTTTTCAGATTCAATATGTTTGGATAGTCTAACATCATCTGCAAATGAAAGTAATGTAGAATTTTCAACATAATATGGTAATTCAATGATGAATAATAAAAACAATGTTGCAACAATTGGGTAGCCTTGACCTGTACCAGAAGTAACGTCAATCGGGATTGATTTCGTATTATCGATTTTGACTATTTGTTTCCTACCATTAAGATATGAATCAATCCATCTTAGAATCTCATGCATCAAACCCATAACGTTGAGTTTGTTGATCAGTAGATCAATATTTACCGAATCAAATGCCTTTGCTAGATCAATGTAGATTGCATCCGTTTGAGTGTTCATCGATAAGTTGTTTAATGTGGATGAAGCAAATTCGACCAGATTCGTGATTGTTGATCTTCCCTTTATGAATCCGTGCTGGCTTTCATTAATGATGTTTTTAATGTAAAAATTCAAATGGCATGTTAATATTGAATCTAGTAACTTTGCTATTACGCATTGGAGAGCCACACCTACTAATGTCATTTCTTGATCCACTTTTGAATATCGGTCTCACAAACGATGTTTTCCAACATTGAGGTACTTGCGCCGTTTTCATGGATTCACCGAGGATTAGCGTAATTGGTTTCACTAATGTTTCTAGACAATTTTTTATGAATAGGTTTGGAATTCCATCCGGGCCTGAAACCAAGTTATTTGGTAGGTTGTTGATTGCTTGCGTCACTGTTTCTTCAGTTATATCCACTTTTGGAATGTTAATGCATAGATTAATCAATTCATTTCTATGTTTGTTGTTGGATTCAAACTTATTAACTGCTTCTGGATTATATCTAGAGTAAGCAGTAGAGAAGAATTGAGCAAATAAATTCGCGGTTTCTGATTCGTTGTTGGATTTCTGGTCATTAAACACCATGACATTCGGTAATTTGTCGTTGCATTTGTTCAAGTATTTTACATGTTTGTAAAAGTTTAATGAATCATCGGTTATCATTTGTTCCATCTCAATTGTATAATCGTTATAGGCCTTTCTGACACTTCGATTATATTCAGTTCGCTTCATCGAAAATTCCATGTTTGCCTCTGTTGACCATATTCTCTTAGACCGTAATTTATTCAGTCTATTTTTCAAATTAATAAGTTGTGGGTTAAACCATTTGGGGTGTGATGATGATTTATGCGCTTTGGTCTGAACATGTTTCTTGATAACTGAATCAATTTCTTCATAAAACTTATCTACTTTATCATTAAATGGTATCTTTGAAAGTTGAAGTAAAGCATTCCACTCTATGCATGCAAGTGATTCATTGATGTTTGCATAGTTGGCTGATTGAAAATCAAGGAATGTATTGGCATCTTCAATTCTATCATTGGTCTTGATGTATTTTAGAATTGTCAGCTGAGTGGCTGGGTGGTGACACTCAATTTTCAATAATTGATCAATACATACATCACATTTTATCAAGTCGGTGTCGTTTGTCCAAACCAAATCCAATAGTCGGTTGTTTGTATTGTAATATTTATTGATTTGATGTAGTCCAAGTTCATGACACGAATCAATAATTGTGGTTTGCTCTTTGCTGGTTGCATTTAGAGGGAAAGCAATTTGTGGATTGTCTACGTCATCAGTCAGCCATGATAAATCTCTCAAGTTAAAGTCACCAGAATGTATAATTGTATCATTTGCTTTAGCTGTAGATGTAAATGATTTCATTGCATTCATATTTGCTTGGTAGACTGCCATGGCCGAAAATGCGACAGGGGTCCCAAAAAAAATCGAATCTATCTAGTGTACTAAAAGGGGTTTTTGGTTCCACTCAAACCAAAAATGGCTACTTGTGCGTGGAATTTCAAAGTCCATTCTATCTAGTGTAAACTGGGTCTCAGAAAAGTTGAAGACCTAAAAAAAAGTCCTCAGTTCCGAAAATTCATACAGGGTCCACGAATTCACAATGGGTCCGAAAAGTTAAGGGGGGGGGGGGGGTCATCTGAGACCTTGGAGGCTATGTCAGAACCTATGGTAATTCCAATGAAAAATTGAATTTTCCTCAAAGTTGATCTTAACATGATTCTATTTCCGCCAAAAATATATCGACAATTCCACACGAAATCGAAAATTTAGTGTACGATGGGTCTCCGATTTGGTTTGAGCACTTTATTAGTTTCTTATTTGTGTTTAAAAAAAAATCTGTAGACTGGTTTTCTGGCGAGGGCTATCGAATTTTTCGAATAAGATTAGAGCAAATATAACTTTGTAACCCGTAGATGGATTTTTGACATCAGCCTGGATAGGTATTGAAGTGCTCTATCAGAATAAATCATGATCGGATACCTCCGGGCACATTGGGCACATATTTTTCGTTTTCAAATCTTCAAAAGCAAAAAATTCGAATTGACGTATTTTTTCATTTTATTCTTCCAAAAAGTTTCGTATTTTCATTCTGCGTCGATCTTAAAATGGAAGTCACTCGGTCCCAGGTGTCAAATTTTAGCTAAAACGCTGAAAAATCAAATTTCACCCATATTTTGGGGGTTCTTCGTTAACATTTGCAATTTATATGCAAACTTTGCTTGCAAAAACTGTTAAAATTATCTATAAATTTATTTTCAATCATTTAAGGCTCATATACTTGCATATGTAATGGTTGAAATTAATTTTTAACCGTTTTTCAGCCAAATACTCGTTTCAAATTCAAATAAACAGTTCAATGCTTACACCGTGCAACACACACACACTCACACATGAGGAATTCCAAATTGGCGTTCTTCTGGGTGTAGAATATGACTCTACGGTACTTTTGGTTTAGCTCTATCACGTCGGAATTTTTTTTTTTTTGCTTCCATAGAGTTTTCAATTCGGAAAATAAAAAAAACACGTTTTTCTGGGGCATCTTAGGTATTTTAGTCCCAATAGAAAAATGTAGTCTGGGAAAAATTAGTGCAATTTTATATAAAACACATCAAAATTGGTTGGAAAATAAGAGAGATATTGGGTTTAGAAGTTGAACAAATTCGGGTACTTTTTAATTTGCCCCTTGATCAAAACGAATTGTTTTTGACATGTGGTGGATTGCTGTAAGCTGAATTTGACATCTCTTCTTCACCTTGGCTTATTAGAATATTCACATATAGTGATAAAAAAAGATTTTTTTTGCAAAGTAAAACCCGGGGGATAATAGATGCTTATTACCCCTCGGATTTTTATCCCTCAGATTTTTTGCTTATTATCCCTCGAAATAAATGTTATCCCGGCGAACATAAATTGACCGTTAGGCTACGATTTACACATTCACGGTGAGCCTGCAATCCAAAATGCGGTTGTAAATCAGTTGTATTTCAGTTTTGATTATAGCCAGTGATTCAAAGATAATGAAAGTGAAAATGTTCGGGACTCGCACTGGCGCACTCTAGTTCACATTCATTGTAATATGGCATGGACAAATTGTTGAATGATTTGAGGACTGTGGAACGACAATATATTTTCACAAGCGCCACGTAAAATTTTATATCAGTCATTTTGTGGGCAGGATCTACTAGTGCGCCACTCTGTTTATACCTCGTTCAGAGGTTTTTCATCTTATATCAGTAGTTTTGTAAGGTCAATTTGTAAAAAACACTTAAAAATAACAACTTTTTGAGATATATAATCAAATTCTGTTCAGCTCCATCGACCGAAGTGTAAATTTTTAGTACCTTTGAAGTAAATACGGCGAAGATATGAGAAAATGAGCCAAAAGTTAAATTTTGAAATTTTGGGTTTGTTGAATATTCAATCTTCGAAAATTATTAGTTCGAAAATTACATCTTCGAAAATTCCAACTTCGAAAATTACATGTTCGAAAATTGAATGTTCGAAAATTAAATCTTCGAAAAATTCGATCTTCGAAAATTACATGTTCGAAAATTACATGTTCGAAAATTACATCTTCGAAAATTGCCATCATGGTCGACCATGGTCCATTGAGGTCTACCACGGTCGCCAAAACATTACTGGCATGATTTGATAGTGTCAACCTGTCAACTCTGACATACGTGTGAATACCCCATAAGGGATGGTGCCAACCCTCGCATGGCCTACCTGCTTGGATCTAAAAGGCAACTACGAGTTTAGGGGGAGATAGCGGCCTGGAGGAGGGACCAAACCACAACGATGCCAATAACAACAACACCCACCGGAGAAAAAGATGTCGCTAGCATCTTCGGAAGGAGAGAAAGACTCCTGAGGTCACCAAAATTGACCTCAGGGACGGCCGCAGCTGTAGAGCAGCCCATAGGAGAAAAAAGCAGCACAAAAGACTGTCTGACAGAAGCTGAGAAGGCCAAGGAGATGGCCAAAGCTTTGGACAACTTTGTGAATTCAAAGAAGAGCCTCCATTAGGAGTTACCGACATTGACATTGGAGCTGAGAAAGCAAATGACAGCCGTGGTGAAGGAACAGCAGCGGTGGCAAAAAAGGGTGGAGGAGGCCGAAAAGGCACTTGGAGAAGAGAGGAGGAAAGAAACCCTCCCACAAGTAGTCACCGCCACCCCGGCAGGTGCTAAAAGAGGAAGGGCGGCCTCGAAAACCCCGAAAAGTCCGACTGGAGAAACCTTTAGGGCACACAAATTGCCGAAGACCGGAAATTCCATGCCCATGGAGTGGAGCAAGGTCGTGGGCCGAAAGAATGCCAATAGGGCGAGGGCTGTCAAAGACACAACAGTAGAGGAGCTAAGCGCGGCACTAAAAGCCCAGTTCCAGCTGAGCGAGGAGGTCAAGGCGATCAGCATTCGCCTACGGAAAGCAGGCGCGTACCGTGAGATTTTGTTCGGGGGGGGGTTTTTTAAAAGTCAATATACATTTTTTTGAATAGTCACATATATTTTTTGGAATAGCTTATAATTGATATTTCATACAAAGAAACAGTATTTTAGAGAGCTAATCTTCTATTCTTGCTAGCGAATCTATTGATAACAGCTTCTATGTTTATTTGAATTTCGCGGTGGATACTTAATTGTGCCAATCCATTCAACCTATTATCACTCGTAGTGTTTCGTAAATAAGTTTTTATTCGTTTTAGAGTCGAAAAACTGCGTTCTGGAGTGGCAATGGTTACAGGCAATGTTGCACACGTTTTCAGAATATTGAAAATATTTGGAAATACTGATTCGTCGCAACGATTCAAAGAATCGATGAAAGTGAATGGCTTCTCTATATCGCCTTCAAATCTTTTCTTCCACAGAAGTGCTTCTTTTTTTACAACACTCTCGGAAACGTTTGAAATATTCGGCCATTGATTTAATATTATGTCTACTCTTCATCGATTCTGTTTTGATTCAATTTTACAATCTTACTTGGTAACATGTTTTGAATAACGGAAAGCATTTGTTTGTGTTTCAAAAAACGCTGCTCAATGTGAAAAATAAAATGATCGATAAACGGAATATATATAGCTAAGCGAGAATAATCTTCTGCGCAATCACACTGATAATTTGCTCGATGTTGCTGTCGTTTTGCTACTCTTGGAATTTTGATTGTGTCGCCATCAATTTCGTTCATTGATTGTTGAGCGACTATAAACAATGCATGAAACCCTTCATTTGCGTTTTCGCGCAATTCTTTAAGTATATTATTAACATTATCAGCCATTTCCATAGCTGATGCCAAATCCACTTGCTTTCCTTGAAGTGAGTTAGATAATAGTTCAATCAACGAGAAAATTTCGTGGATAACAATCATTGTAACAATGAATTCTCCGTTTTTGATGGCGTGTATTAACTGGAGGTTTAATTAAATTTTTTTTTTCAGGTGTATGATTTCGGGGGGGGGGGGGGGGGTTGAACCCCAAATGGTTGTTTGACGGTACGCGCCTGACGGAAAGCCTTTGGGGAAACCCAGACAGCGCAGTTCAGACTCCAAGCGGAGGATGCACAAAAGCTACTGGAGAGGGGAAAAATCAAGGTGGGCTGGATCGTGAGCGCGATCCAAGTCACTGAGCGTGCTGAAGTTCAGAGATGCTGCAAATGCATGGGCTTCGGACATCTGGCGAAAAACTGCAAGGGAGAAGATAGGTCAAAGTGCTGTAGAAAATGCGGCCAAGTGGGTCACATAGCCAAGGACTGCCAAAACGAAGCTAAGTGCTTGCTGTGCACAGGCGAGGGAAACAAACACGAGACAGGGGGACGAAACTGCCCAGCTTATAAGGAGGCAGCAAAAAAGAAAGGAACATGAGAGTTACGCAAATTAACCTCAATCATTGTGACACAGCTCAACAATTATTCTATCAATCCACGATAGAATCCAGCTATGACGTGGCGATTATCGCCGAACCATACCAAGTACCCGAGGGGAACGGTAAATGGATAGCAGACAAATCCGGAAAGGCAGCAATAACCGTGATGGGGAAATTTCCCATCCAGGAAATTATTTCATGTGACGAAGAGGGCTTCGTGATAGCAGTAATAAACGGCACCGTCATTTGTAGCTGCTACGCACCCCCGAGTTGGTCCATTGAACAGTTCGATAGAATGCTCGACGGGCTTACAGGAGAACTGATTGCAAAACCATCGGTAGTCATTGGCGGTGATTTCAACGCATGGGCGAAAGAATGGGGTAGCAGAGTCACAAACACGAGAGGCTTCAGTTTGCTTGAAGCCCTTGCAAAGCTGGATGTAAGTCTAGCCAACGTGGGAACCACGAGCACGTTTCACAGAAATGGCCGCGAATCCATAATAGACGTGACATTCTGTAGTCCAAACCTGATGCAGAACCTGGGCTGGAGGGTATGTGGGAACTACACCCATAGTGACCATAGGGCCATAGAGTACACCATCAGCAAGACGCCATTAACAACAAGACAGGAGAAAAAATCGAACGACCGGAAGTGGAAAACCAAGATGTTCAGTAGAGAACTCTTCGTGGAAGCTCTCCGTGATGATGGTAGTCGTAGAGACATGACACCAGAACAACTGACGAAAGCCCTGATGAGGGCATGTGACACGACGATGCCGAGGAAACTCGAGCCGAAGAACTGGAGACGACCAGCATACTGGTGGAATGAGGAAATCAGCTCCCTGCGGGCTAAATGCCTCAAAATCAGGAGGCAGATGCAAAGAGCCAAGGATGAAAGTTCAAGACTAGAGCGGAGAGAAGAGCTCAATGAGGCAAAACATGATCTCAATCGCAGTATTAAAGCGAGCAAGAGAAAATGCCATAAGGAGTTATGCAAGGAAGCAGACGATAACCCATGGGGGAGTGCCTACCGAATGGCAATGAAGAGGCTTCGCGGCCCATCAATGCCGATCGAAAAGTGCCCGGAGAAACTAAACGCTATAGTCAGGGGTCTCTTTCCGCAACACGAACCGACGACTTGGCCGCAACAACAACGCGACCAAGAGGATGTCATCATACATCCAGTGTCCACAGAAGAGCTACTAGCAGCAGCCAAGAAGATGAAAGCAAACAAAGCGCCGGGACCAGATGGGATCCCAAACATAGCTTTGAAAACGGCGCTCCAAGCCTATCCAGAAATGGTTAAGGCGACAATGCAGAAGTGCCTCGACGAGAGCCACTTCCCAAACATATGGAAAAGGCAGAAACTGGTTCTACTTCCGAAACCAGGGAAGCCACCGGGAGACCCATCGTCATATAGGCCTATATGCCTACTAGACACTCTGGGAAAACTGTTAGAGACAATCATCTTGAAGAGGTACGCGGAAGGCAACAACGGACTGTCTGACATGCAGTTCGGTTTCCGAAAAGGCAAATCAACTGTAGAAGCCGTTATAAAAGTAGTAGAGCGCGCAGATGAAGCACGAACAAAGAAGAGACAGGGACTACGCTTCTGCGGGATAATCACACTCGACGTCAAGAATGCCTTCAACAGCGCAAGCTGGGAAGCCATAGCCGGAGCCTTGCAGAGTATCGGAGTGCCCAGCTCTCTGAACAAAATACTGGGGAGCTATTTCGAACACCGGCTTCTTCTGTATGACACCGATGAAGGCCGAAAGGAGTATAAAGTCACTGCAGGAGTACCACAGGGTTCCATTCTGGGACCGACACTGTGGAACATAATGTACAACAAGGTGCTGAAATTGAACCTACCCAGAGGGGTAGAAATTGTTGGATTCGCAGATGACATAGTCATAATAGTAAGGGGGCAATCTCAAGAAGAAGTAGAGATCCTTGCCGCAGAGGCGATAGAAGCAGTGGGAAAATGGATGAGCACAGTCAAATTGCAGCTGGCTCACCATAAAACCGAAGTAATGCTAGTAAGTAATTGCAAGAAACCGGTGTCAGCAAAAATCACAGTCGGAGAACATGAAATAGCATCAGAAAGACATCTGAAGTACCTCGGAGTAATGTTGGACGACCGTCTGAATTTCAACGAACACGTTGAGTACATTGTGAAAGGGCAGCCAAGGCCCACACAGCAATAGCGAGAATAATGCCGAACACGTACGGCCCAAGAAGCAGCAGAAGGCGTCTCCTAGCAAGCGTCACCACGTCTCAGTTGAGATACGGCGGTGCATGGTCAAACGCGCTAGAGACAAAGAGAAATCAGGTACTGTTCAACAGAGTACACAGATTATCAGCGATGAGAGTAACGAGCGCGTACAGGACCATATCCTACGATGCGGTCTGTGTACTAGCGGGCATGACTCCTATCATCATTACGATAGGCGAGGACAACCAGTGCTACAACTTGAGAAAGACAGACGCGCTGAGTGCTAGACAAGCACGGAAGCAAGCAAAAGAGGGGTCGATGCGAAGATGGCAGACGGAGTGGGACGCCTCGGAGAAGGGCAGATGGACCCACCAACTGATCCCAAACATACCAGCCTGGACAAACAGAAAACACGGCGAAATAAATTTCGATCTGACGCAGTTCCTCTCAGGCCACGGGTGTTTCAGAAAGTACCTCCACAGATTTGGGCATGCAAGATCACCCTTCTGCCCTAACTGTGAGCAAACCGAAGAAACGGTCGACCATGTAGTCTTTTCCTGCCCCCGATTTGAATCGGAACGAGCGGAAATACTGACCCAGGCGGGGCAAAACACAATAGCGGAGAACGTGGTACAGAGAATGTGCGCAGACGAGAACATATGGAATGCAGTAGGAAACGCAGTTTCCAAAATTATGTCCAGACTAAGGACAAAATGGAATGAAGATCAAGCAGCAGAAGAACAAGAAACAGAAACGACGGGCGCGTGAGCGCAGCAGCCCCCCCCCGAAGTAATACCTAACGGTGGTCCCGGGGAGGATCAGCAGGAGACCGGGAGGCGGGTTTTAGTCGGTAAGAATCCGGCACACTGTCGCGCAGCTACGACGAACTCAGTGTCTATGCAAGATTTCCCCCTCCTAACCAAAAAAAAAAAAAAAAAAAAAACATACCACACATACACACATACACACATACCAACGCTATTTTCAGGGGAACACCCCCCTTTCTGGGAAAACGTACACAACTTTTGAACCGGTCAACCGATTTTGATGGTTGAGCACTCGTTGGAAAGGTATTGAAGAGTACTCTCGATTGGTCACAGTCAACAACAGTGGTCAAGATTACCTCCCGGGAGATATGCTTTATAATCTGAAAAAAGCACCCCCATATGTCCCTTAAGCAAAAAAATTTGTGGTTCCACAAAAATTCATTTTGACGACGGCTTTCGTCTAGTTTGGTCCTAAGCAACACGAATTACATCGGTCGGCAACACAGAATCCGAAAACTCGCGTATATATAGTGTTGCACTCAAAAGTGTATTTTTTGGTGCGCCACTGGGAGAACTGCCGTTCTCCGTGATCCAAAACCCCGTAATGCATATTGTTTATGGTAGTTCCGAAAACTAGAGCCAAAAATACAACTTCCCTGAAAATTTCAAGTCCCCACGACGAAATTTAGATAGTTTTTATGCACAGCGCAAATGTAATTAAAATGCAAAATCGACAGCTCTGGATCAAGAGCGGTTAACTGCTCCCATTTCTGGAAGTGGATCTTCAGGATGAGCCGGGGCAGTCTGAAATCGGATCTGGTCAATCCTGAAAATCCACCAAAACCTACTTTCAGAACTGGGAGAAGTTCTGGTCAATCCTTGGGTCCACCAAAACCCACTTCCAAGATTTTTTTTTTTCTATTTCTAAACGTAGTTGAATGAATAGCACAACAAAGAACATACAGTACACAGAAACGTTGTTTTGCATTCTCTCACCACGCCATTCGTTTCGATTTTCATGTAATTGTTGTTGTTTGTGTCATTTGTATGGAACTGGAACGGATCATCTTTGAAGTGGCATATCTCGGGAACCACTCGACCGATTTCGGATTTTAAGAGCTATAAACCATCCAAGAGGTTCCCAAGGTGTGGTTTGGATCGGATCGGATCAGCCGTTCTTGAGAACATCGCGCACATCACGGATTTACATTGATTTTTATATATATAGATGTATATAAATTTTTTTGAGTGTAATCTGTGATCTTACTTCACCGAATGAGTACAATAATTGATCATATCTATATCATTGGAGATGAAGTCATCCAGAGAGTGAACGAAATCAAAGACTTGGGAGTCATTCTTGATAGTCAACTCAATTTCAAATCACACATTGAATACATCATAGCAAAAGCCAAATCAAGACTAGCTTGGATCAAAAGATTTGGTCGTGATTTCAAGGATCCGTGGACCATTCGATTGCTCTTTTACACATATGTATTACCACTACTTGAATATGGTTCACAAGTTTGGAACCCCTACATGAAGGGTCAGACCAGAAGAATCGAATCAATCCAGAAACAATTTTTACTTTATGCTCTTCGAAAATTAAAATGGCCAAATAGATTCCACCTACCAAAGTATGAAGATAGGCTAATTCTGCTTCAGTTGATAACTTTGGAAGAACGTAGAATGGTGGCTCAAGTAGTTTTTATTCACAAATTGATCATTGGTGAAATATCGTCTAGTCATTTACTGGAAAATATTATATTTCGTTTACCTCATTACCAAACTCGCAGTAGCAATCTATTAATAGTGCCAATGGAAAAGTGTAATTATAGAAAATATCAGCCAATGAATTTTATGCTTGATACATTCAATGAATTTTCTGATAAAAAGATTCCCAATTGTGATATATATCTAGTTGATTTCAATACGAGCACAGATACTATAAAAAAGAGATTGATTGAATATTTTAAAACTTCAAGAAAATAAATGTAATAATCAATTTTGCAATCAGTTAATCGCAGCGTTTTGCTCCGTAACCGTTAGGGTTGGCAAATAGGTTAACTGATCGGTGCTATCAAACATTGGTTATAAATGAATTTGTACATTTTTTATAAAAAATTTTATAAAATTTATAATAAACCACCTCTGGCGAAGAAACGCTGTATGGTGCAGACCATTAACATTAAAAAAAGCAAGGGGGTAATTTTCATTATGAAGAAGGAGTCTCATTTCATGACGATATTTTTAAATCATGTCACTCGTACTCACCAATATATAATCATTTTTGGATCTTCAAAAAATGAAATGTTCGGTCACAAAAAAAATGAACAGTGTTCCCCGAACGAAAAAAAGGCATAGAGTTTTCCTCAATCTGTGATCTCTGTGACCTTGCGACCATCCACTGGACGCAAAAAATCTTACTAAAAATCGCAAACGAATTGATATCAGGGGGTGGGTAATGACAGCTGGGCAACGTAGCAACTTGAAATGGAACAAAATTGTGCCACTTTAATCGAGGAGCAAATCACGCGCTACCTCGAAATTTATTTTTTTTGCGTTCATACTTAAGTGCATATTTAAGTGCACCTGAGTTGGGTCTCCAGTAAATTTTACGCAAAAATTGATTTTCACATTTTTGACCCCCCTGGCCGTATTTTTCTATGAGAATTCGCATATAATTCATAAATCAAAACTTGTGTCGATTGAAAGATATTCAAGTCTTCATGGTAGAAAAGTGCGGTCAGTGCGTAAAAGTTTGACTTATGTCCACTCAGTAAATGCAAAGGGTATTATTTTATTCTCCCAGAGGGCTAATTTCTGCATTTTTTCTCCTTGGAGGAATATCGGGAGAATTTATACCTCTTGGGAGAATAATGCACTTTCTAAACATTGTTGCTGAATCGGTTTGACATCAGTCAAAATATATTGACATTTCAAAAATATTCCTCCATGGGGGAAAAAAGGAGTAGAATATTCTCCCATGAAGAATATATGCAAAAATTCGCCCTCTGGGAGAATAAAATCGTACTCTTCGTAGTTTATTTATGTTGAAAATATCTGAAATAAACAGTTGAAAAACCCAGTACTATGTATTATTTTGCTTAGTTTATTGATTAAATTTCACGAATTTTGGGACTTTTATTGTTTTCTTTGAAAAATGGACGGAGTTTCCTATTTTAACTTAGTAACCTAGATTTTTCATTTATTTTTTATGGTAAATTAAAATGCTAATAATTTAATACAATTTCCAATTGATCTGAGCTACTGATTTTTAGCTCATATTTTAATGAGATGTTCCAACCTATCATGAAGCAGTGTTGTCGAAAGATACGAAAATACAGATAAGATAAAGATAAGATAAGATGAGATATTATCTTTATCTTTATCTAGATAACTTTAATTTGTAACCGCCTATATTTTATCTTTTGATGCCAAGATAAGATAATATCTTATCTTTTATCTAGATATTTTTTCAAATTTTCGAATCTATCTTATCTTTATCTAGATAATTTTTATTTATCTTTCGACAACACTGTCATGAAGTTAAACTCCAATAAAAAAAAATCATCATTATCCATGAAAAAAATGATTTTAAACACTGAAGCAAAAATTCAATATATTTTGTTCGATATTCAAACCAGGCTCATTAGAACTAAAAAACTTAGAACTGCTAATAGTTATAGTAATTTTATACAAATTTTAATCAATTTCTAAAAAAAGTTCTAACCAAACAAAAGAGCATCTGAGAACGCTCCATGTATCTTGTGGTGACAGAAAGATATCGCGTTCTTAGGATACATTGCACTTTTCATTTCTGTCATTGATTCATATATTGGTTTCTTCGCTATCAACTTTACATTTTTTCATCCCTGCATTTTTTTCAATCTCAAAACACGACACAAAGTTAAGCTACAAGATACGTGGCGCTTTCGGTGCGTAATTTTTAATGATCACACTATGGATTGGACCTTTTACTTGTGATAAAATATTAAAAAAATATATTAAAAATTTGTGTAAATATTTCAGGCATCAATTCTGGAAATATGTCCTCGTTGTTTATGCACATTTTGTACACTTTATGAAACCGTAAATGTTTCGCCTCTGAACAATCTAAATGAAGTAAGCAACACTGAACAGACCCCAGGAATTGTATTCGAGGAATATTTGTTCGTATTTTTAGTCGCCCAAATTATAAATCCACCGGTCGACGACAAATGAAAACTTGAGTATTTTTTTCCTAGGTGTTATTCACATAAAAAATTTCGGATATTTTAAACCCAACAATTGGGATCTTAGACTTGTTCAAGTCTCAATGACATTCAGTGAACATGTGTTGCATGTCACATGTTGCATGTCACATGTTGCATGTCACATGTTGCATGTCACATGTTGCATGTCACACGTCACATGTCACATGTTGCATGTCACATGTTGCATGTCACATGTCACATGTCACATGTTGCATGTCACATGTCACATGTTGCATGTCACATGTTGCATGTCACATGCAACACATGTTTACTTAATGTCATTCAATAATCCATGGATTTCTCCATGATGCTAACAGCGCCACCTAGCAAACTTATATTCAAGCTTTTGAGATTTCATTTGTCGTCGACCGGTGTATAAATCATAGGCGAAACATTTAAACTCATAACGAATTAAGAGCTACATGTATTAGTACATGAACAGTCAACTTTTAGCCCTTAAGCTAACTTTCGAACTTTCGAAATCGCTTTGAACTAAAAAGTCAACCAATTTTAATGCGCCCTACTTTAATTTAATTGTTTTTTTTATCATTTCATTTTCTAATGAGATTAATTCAAATTAATGGATTTAATTTTAAAGAATTTGTGGAGATACAAAAATAAAACGGAAATATGAATAGAAATCGTATTTAGTTTCGTTTTGTGTTCTAAAAAAGTCTTATCACATATTCAATCTATACTCTATAATTTTTTGTTATTTTAAGATTCAAAATGAAAAAAAAACTAAAGGGAAATCCTATTTCGTTTTGATCGATAAGGATTTCATTTCAGGGACCACAGCATTTGCAAAGCAAATTATAGTATGTCTTAGCATGATCATTTATTTCGATACAATCCCTAAAAATAGATTCTATTTATATGGTAATATAACTTGCTTTGAATATTAATTTGGAAACAAAATCGCATATGATTTTGCTTCGTTTTTTTAAGACGATACGACTCTGACATTGACCAAATGACCATCTACAGATGAGTTTAAATTTTCTTCAGCTAACATTATTCAGTTCGATATCTTCTAAAATGTATTTTTTTTTAGTTGGACTGAATAGACCTTCTTATGTGAATCTCTTTTTTGGGAAAATCCAGTATGAGAAAAACGTTTAAAAATATTTTGATAATTTCAACATAACATTCGATTTCATTAAATATAGCTGATTTCAACTGCTTTACATTGTTTTAAAATACAAATTGAATCTATGAATTTCATGAGAGGTGTGTGTTAAATGAAGATTCTAAATTACGTAGCAAGGCAGGTTGTTTGTTCAAAACGTTTTCTACTTGACGGAATTTCTTCGATTCTTTCCGAGTGAATTGTATGGAATGTTGATGCTAAAACTATGCGCCAAATACTGTGTTCTTCCATCAGTTTCAGCCAAATGTATGTGATGAGTCGTCATTTAAAGTAGGTGTATGATGGATAATTCGTTGCCACTTCTAATATTTGACGATGAAATAGACTTCATTTTGTTTGGTTTTCTTCTTTATTTACATTCTTTATGGCAATAATTGAAATTTTCTTCTTCATTTCTTTTATTTTATGTGGCCTTTTCGAATATCCATCGTTTATTTAAACCCTTCCAATCGGCTTGGGTGAATTAAATTCGTCCACTGTAAAATTACAATATACAATACACAATTTATTTAATATAACACTGGTTTTATTGGAAAAATGATTAAAATAAATACAAATAGGACTGTGTGCTTTTTGTGCTTGAAAACAAGATGACAGATTCATGCATAGATGATAGTTAAATGCCATAGTAATTGTAATAGAGAAAAATTGGTTTTAACCGAATGAAGGAAGCTGGTGAAGAATTGCAGAGTATTTGAATATACACATAGAATTCACTTAGTTAACGGCTTACAGCTTGTGAATTCATTTGGAACAAAATCAAATTCGAAACAAAATGAAATGAAATCACAGGCCAATCGTAGCTGTCAAGGCCGTGCAAATACGCCATCTAAGGTTTAATGGGAAACTATCTGTAAAGTGTGAAAGGGTGCATTTCATTAACATAGCTGGCTAATGCACCATTTCACACTTTACAGATAGTTTCCCATTAAACCTTAGATGGCACTAATGCGAGCGTGACGTCTTTTACACAAGTCTCTATGGAACCATGAGTGACCTTTGAATGTAATACTTTAATGCCCTAAAAACGAAATTATATTTAAAGAGACTAAAGTGAAAAACGTAATGAAAGAATAGTGATGTTCAAAGAAGTTATTAAACATTAGTTTGTCACGATACAAAAATCGCTTTATAGTTGAATTTGCATCGTAACAATGTAGCATTTTTGATCGATGTTTTATGGAATAATCGAAAAAGAGTCCCAAAGTCTGACTATTGATCAGCTGAAAATAATTAAATTTGACCCAAAAATAAACTCATTTGAAAGGAGAACAATAGAAATAGATTATTGTAGAAAACGAGGTAATTGTGATTCTTTGAATTATTCGAGTCTTACCGGTGGTTATTGTTTTATTAAATTTAAATTTAAAAGATTTTGGCTTATTATCTTTTTTCCCTTGTTTTTTGGAGGATAATCATAGTATTCCAGTGTATTTCCGGGTGATTCATAAATTTATTGCATTAAATATTTGATAATATTATAATAATTATTCATCCATTTTGCGTTTTAATTATTATTCTGATGCATATTTGACTCATGCATTTCAGTGTGTATGCGTGTTTTTCGATGTTCACTGACTAGTTCACTGAAAGCCGCTGTATTACTATTTGAACCAAGCAAATTGAATGAAAATGGTGTTGGAATGCTCGTCGTTGTTTTAAAATATTGCCCAAAGTTGCCGAAATTGTATGGATTTTTTGTGGTCGATGCAACCCGTTTCAGATAGACATCAAAAACGGGATTCCGTGTTGTAGTAGCCAAAGATACCTGTGTTGGATCATCTGTTGATATCTTGCTAGCTAGAAGTGCCAACTTGCTCGGTGTGTTTTTAGTCGTCTTTGTTGAGGTTGTAGGAAAAGTGAATGCAAATGGTGTGTGCACAGTGGTTGAAGTCGTTTGTAAATTATTGAATTTGAATTCGGATTTGTAAAAAGAATTGGTTGTCGTGCTTTTTTTTATGTTAAAACCGTAGTAAAAGGGGTTAACTGTTGGACGTAGTGACGATGTGGGTAAATTTGATTGTGTGGGAAAAGCTGTTGTACTAGTCGTTTTTTGTTTGTTGTTCAAAAAGTCGAATTCAAATTGTTTTTGGAATTTAGTGGTAATAGGTTTGATAGTGGTAGTGCTCGTAAAGAAACTTTTGAAATGTTTGAAGGGATCTTCAGTACTTGGAATGGAAAATTCTTGTTGATTCGTATTAAAATTGAAGAAGGAGCTGGGGTCGTTTGGAGGAGCTTGGGTTGTCGTGGTTGAGGGATCCTTGGGCTCGGCATAGGAGCTATACGACTCAGTACTAAAAATAACGATAATAATAGGGAATTTTTTTATGGTTTCGCCAATTGCTAACAAGTTCAGAAAAAAGAGTTGCAAAGAATACGGAATAAAAAATTTGAGCATTTACAATCGTGCATTTACACAAAATTTCAATATCTAAAATAATACTATTCGCAAATGCAATTTTATGCAAATATACATTGCATGAATGCTACTTACTTGAGACTTTGTTGCTGATAAACATTTGGACTAGCATAGCTTGGTGTATGCTGGGAATAGTCCGGGATAATATTTTCATGTTCAGCTACACATCGGCCATCAAGGCAGTGCTGTGGAGAGTTATTTAAAAAATAATTATCATAAACACATTGTAACACACTTTTGAAGTATATAATAGTTAAACTTTTTTGTACAAATTGAGTGTAAATGTTTTTGTGGTAAAAAAAAAATAAATTTTACCGATCCATCTCCGCAAGGTGAACCTTCTGCAGCAGGTCTGTAAGCAACGCAATAACCGCTTGCTGCATCAAAGCAAAATAATTGAGCGCATACTCGTTCATCCTTAAAGCAAGCTGATGTGCCACGATCCCGCCGACATTGCGCATCCAATGATAGTAGAGTACCTGGCAATGCACGACCTAGCGCGTCATCTTCATGAGGTGCATTATGCAAGCAACTTGCAGTGTCTCCACTTTACAAACAAAAACAGTTGATTATGTCATGGTTGATAAATATATGAATATTATGCATTGTAGAATATTTGAATGGTTACTTACTTCAAAAAGTGATGAAAACTTTGTATTGTGCATGGTGACCAACGAAAACCCCTTTCAGTGTGTCGCAAATCAGACATAATAAATCCATCTTCCCATCGACATTTTTCAGCGCCTGGTCCACCCAAATAGCTTGGTGGCGGCGATCCATCGTGGACTGCACCAAGCCTATAATATAATTTTTTTATGGACATTTGAACAATATATATATATTAAATTCTACGGGTTTTTAATTATTACTCACAAATGGCCAACTTCGTGGGCAGCCACAATAATGCCACTAAAACCACCTGTGTCTTCGATTATCGCTACGCTATTCACTTTTTCCAAACGTTTATTAACAACACACGCTCCTCCGACATAAGCAAATCCTATTGCGTATATTTTGTATAATCACACAGAAAAAAAATAAAGCACTTAAATTAGAACCCCCGATCATAAGAAGTCGTTTAAAACTATTTTACTGAAGAAAACTTAAAAACGTATGAGTGCAAACCAGATGAATAAATTACTTGAAACTTTTCTAGAATGGAATTATTAAACAAAATTAACCCATAACCTGGTTGTTAGTATATCAGTGCATTTTATTTTGAATGGATATTAAAATGAATAACACCGTCACCGCTTCAGTAAAAAAAAAGAAATGAAATAAGTCCCTAAAGTTCCAGCCGTAATATCGATTGAGATCAATAAAAAGACTTACCAAGTTTCTAGACTCAGAGAGACAAAGTAAATACGAATGAAAAAAAAAGAATTAGAAAATAATTTGCTTATATACAGAGTGACATTTCATATTGGGCCCACTCTGAAACGAATGAATATGAATCGAAAAGAACCATGCTTGACAGTTCATGTAAAACAGAACCAGTTTGACGTTTCCATTTGATTTACATTGAGACTTCAGCTCAAGTCTCAATGTAATTCAATGGAAACGTCAAATTGGTAAACATTTGGTCATCGTTCTTTCATTTGAATGGTCAATTTTCACATTTTTTTTGTAAACCATTTGGAAGGACACAAATGAACAAAATTTCTCTAATTAGAAAATGTTTGATTCCTTGGTTTCAATCTAAATGAATTTAATTTGTTGATAAGTATTCAATTATGTTCGCGACATATTACACAATAGGGTGGTTCGATTTTTATCTACCAGGCTCCTAACAAGAGTCTAACGTTTAATATGCGCCATGTACTCCGTAGTGATGAGAATTTGCAATACTGAAATCTTGGGTCGAATTTGACACATATCTCAGACAAACGTGCCGTATTCGACACCAATTGAGTTTGTATAAAATAGCGATGTTTTGAGATTGAAAAAAATTGAATGAATAACAATAAATAAAACATTTAAACGCATCTCATCGCGATGAAGAGAATTGAAACAACAAATTTGAAGAATTTATCAGTTTTTATCTAACCAATAAGATTAGCAAATACCAATGTATTCTATAGAATACATGTAAAGTATATTCTCACCACCGTAAGTACACGGCGCTCCTGCCACATATTTTGGTCCAGTACACCAAGAACGCTGCTTGTTATCTACCAACGGTTAAAAAAAAACCGGGCGGTCCTTGTAGTACATGAAGAGAGGAACATTTTCCGATATTCAGGTTGATCCTAGATTGAAACCCCTGGTGGCCTGAAGTTTTTGAAAAATCGGATTTTGGGCCATAATATTTTTTTTTAAATTTCATATTAATGACCAAAATTATGATTTCATTCGATTTTTAACCACCATTCCTATATATTCTAGGTATTTATTGATCATTGTTTCATATATTTTGATCCAATCTATTACCAAGAAGACAGCAAAGTGCCAAAAATTACAAAAAATCATAACAAAACTTACTATAAATTCAACAAAAATACTCTGAAAACAGCGTAAAACTCCCAAAAACTCTCAAATTTTAGCTCAATCATATTACATTATTATGTTTTTGTTACCAACTGAAAATGTGGATATTTTGATGATTTTTTTAGCACCAGTTTCACACGAAGTCGGACAAAAATTGCAAATCATGTCTCCGATTTGGCTGAAAATGTAAACATATCACTCGAATGCCGAAAAAATGAGACTGCCAAATTTTTAGCTCTCTAGGTGGAAGGGTTTGGCTGGGAGAGGATAGTCCATTTTTTGAATTTTGGTCGTAATCGCCGTCCAACATTTTTTTCCAAATTGAAATTTCAAACTCAAACTGCAAACAATATGTGTTACTCCCTCCGCGAATCCTCTTATATATATATTTTTTGTAGTGGACCTCAATACCTTTCTAACGATATGCATATGTTTCAGATCGGTCGAGCGGTTCCCGAGATATGACACTGAGATTTTTGCAAGGGGTAAATAACTCAAGGAATTACTTTTTCGGGCATAGGAATTAAATTGAATTCCACGGAATTACTCGGAATTACACTATTTGTATGAATTACATTTTGAGGAATTATGATGTCTTCGCATTGTAAAATAACTCTTTTAGTTACCTGAAAGTTATTCATTTCTGTCGGTAATTCCCCAGAAAACATAAGTAATTCCAGTAATTTTAGTAATTCAAGTAATTCTCTCATAATTCAAAGTAATTCCTATAATCTGAACTAATTCCATATCCAAAACTGAGACAAATATCAAGCACTGACCCGCCAAATTTTGACGTTTTCGTCAGTTTTGGATATGGCATTAATTCAGTTTATAGGAATTACTTTGAATTATTAGAGAACTATTTGAATTACTGGAATTACTTCTGTTTTCTGGGAATTACCGACCAAAAATGAATTACTTTTAAGTGATCTGCCCCTTGGATTTTTGGCACTTTGCTGTCTTCTTGGTAATAGAATGGATCAAAATATATGAAAAAATTATCAATAAATACCTAGAATATATAGGAATGGTGGTTAAAAATCAAATGAAATCATAATTTTGGTCATTAATATGAAATTTAAAAAAAATTATTATGGCCCAAAATCCGATTTTTCAAAAACCTCAGGCCACCAGGGGTTTCAATCTAGGATCAACCTGAATATCGGAAAATGTTCCTCTCTTCATGTACTACAAGGACCGCCCGGGTTTTTTTTAACCGTTGGTAGATAAAAACCGAACCACCCTATTACACAATCTAACAAATGAATGTTGTTCTTGTTTTTTCGTTCGCTTCAGCTTCTTTGTTCTTTTTAGTAGTCAATTTTTTTTTTCAATATAAACAAAGGATTTTCTTTGACAACGCTACTGCTTTATCGTTTCAACACCACTCGCTGACGTTGCATATTCAAAGTGATCGAATTTCACCATAATCTGTTTACGTTAAAAAAAATCAAATTTTGCCTGAGATCACACCAACGCTTTGAATGAGCCAAAATACATAATTATTTGGACCAACCACATGAAACCGCGTAAGCATTGGAATAAAAATTGGTCAGTATGAAAATGAAACATTACAAAAATAGGCGTCGGCTGTATGACAAGCGAGAGGGCGCATTCACTCTGAGCAATATTGCTATGTAATCAAGTATTGAAAAGTGAACGAAGTTTGTGTTGTGAGAGAGTGAAAATGCGGAAGAATATTCACTAATTCAGAAAAATTCTCCCTAAAAAAAACTAAATCAAATTCTATTACTAAATCAAATCATATACCGGTGAATGATAGCCAAAAAGACAGTGTAAGAAAAAGAATTGAGATTTGTTCAAATCTGCGTATTTGACATTTTTAACTATAGTTAGAACAATACTTTTCATTTTTGTGTGTTGGACTTGAAATGTGTGGTTTGTTGTTTTCAATTGATGATTGAATGGAGTGATGGAAAGATGGATTATTTGTAACTGTGTTTTCGGTTGCTGTGTTAATACAAAAAGAAGCATAGAGATCACTGACTGAACGAATTTTATCACATGCTGAAATATAGTTGGTATCAAGTTGAAATGATGCAAATCTACATTTGATACTGAACAATTTCGTCCGTTTTTTTTTTAAATTTGACATAGAAATTTATTTATTTATTTATTTGACACCGCCAAGTTCTGGCTGAATAATTTGTACAGTTACAGGAAAACAAGTTAGCGAAGCCTCCTTGAAAAAACCTGATATTTTCGAAACAAGGGATTTTGTGCACGAAATCGTAAACGAAATCATTGGATACAAATCGAAATGCAGTTTGAAGTTGAAATCTGCAAATTTATCATCCAAATTTTAAAAAAATATCATCCAATTGTCAAAAATGATCATCTATTTTTGGAAAAAATATCATCTAAATATGCTGCTATGGATGGTATTTTTTGTGAATTTGATGATATTTTAAAAATATAGATGATATTTTTGATCAATAGATGGAAAATTCATTTTAGATGGTAATTTTCAGTATTTGGATGATACTTTTCTAATTTTAGATGATCCCATTAGAATGAGCAGAAAAAAAATACATCAAACAAATACTTGCACCGCGTTTAGTCTCAAAGATCAAAGTTATCTTCAAAACATGGGTACTAGATCCGGTGTCAGGATCATTGTTGATGCAGTTTATGCTCCAAAGACTGTTTGGCATCGAGACATTGTGGCTGCGAAGTGCATTTTGTACAAAAGTACGTTTTGAGATTAAATTTGCACTGAGTCTATGTTTATACATGCATGTTTGAAATGATTGACATTTTCGATCTCTTTATCTATAACACAGGCCGCTGTCAGCTGTTCGGATTTCCAATCGCACCGACACTTATGAGACCATCTCCTCAAGTGGACGATGACCTGTTTGACATCCAAAACGAACTCGAAGCTGGAGATGAATATCAGCATCAACATCCATGGAATAATTTTAAAAATATATTGTAAACGTTATAGTTACTTCCGCTAGACTTGAGTGTTGTGGTCTAGTTAGATTACGGGGCAAATATTTCATGCGCCCGATATGAAATGTCACCCTGTACACAGAGAATCAAGACATTTAAGTAGTTTATGATTGAATTGCACAGACACACCAGGAAACAAATCTTTACATAAAAAATCAATTAGAAAGGGAAAAGTATCTTAACGTATGGGATACAAGATATTAAAAGGAAAAAGGCTATCAATTGCACTGGGAAAAGACCAAATAAAACCATAACGCAAAAAGAGGCAAACTGAAGGAATTCGAAGTGATTGACAATGATACATAAATTCTTTGAACGATTTTTTTTTACATCCATTAGATAGGATATTGAAAAATAGTCGAGATAGTTGAGATAGTCATTCAGGAACGGAATCAGTGAAGTAAAGTAATAGAATAAAACAGAAACAGAAAATCTTCAATGAAAACATAAAGTGACACATAAGAAATAGTGTAGACACAATTTATAAGTAAGAGTATTGAAAAAGCAATGCTTAGACTCAAAATTCTATCGCTAAATAGTTTTTTGATATGTTCGAAATTTTTATTTTACTCTTTAACTTGAATGAAATATCTTCTAGGTTTTTGTGTGCGTGCTAAATAAACAAATTCCAATTTGCACATCATGATGGTTGTGAATTGTGCGATTGCCCATTTTGTACATTTGCATATGCGTGTAAGCAAGTTTGAAAAGAACAGTTGCACAATCACGTGATTATTGTTGTGCCAACAATCAAAAATCACATTTACCTGCTGTACCACGATTACATACATCTGTTGGATAATTTCTTCGGCACATATCAAGTCTGCAAGAATTGGTTCATTAATTGAATAAATAATAAGTAAATAAAAATTTAAAGATACAAAATTCACAAAAACTAAATCGAAAGCAAGTATATTTCGGCGATGTCAAAGGAAATTAAGGTCCATGATTTCCAATTATTCGAATGAAATCCAACGGAGATGGTCAAATTTTAGACGATATACATGTTCTCACTTGAAGGTCATATCCCTATTTATTTGAGAGTCAACTCGTTATGTATTATTATCTCCAATGTAAAATATCCTCCTTTCTCTTTTATGGAATACTTTGATTGGATGATGTTTTTCATAAAATGGAACGAAACTCATGAAATGTCTTACAAATTTGAAATGTTCAAACAGGTAGATTATGTAATTTACACTTGAGAGGCTCAGTAACACTTTTGACTGGCCGACAAGGGGTCATCTGCTAGTAGAAGACTACAACAACAATAAATTAATTCTATTGATACAATAGGGAAAAAATACTTCGTTTCTAATTTTTTTTATTCTCTCTAACTCCCACATCGAACACTTGCGAGCAAGTCTGGCAATACAATTAGCTCAATTTTTTAAGCCACAGAATAGAAAAATCTTATATTATAGGTTCAGTTCAGAAGTGCGCATGGTATGGGATTGCAGAGGGGGGCATATTGTAATGGTTGTGAAGTGTGGTGTAGGGGGGTATTTCCGTGGTGTGATAGTGTGTCGGAGGGGGGGTATTCCGTGGCAATTTCGGGGTCTTGCAGACCGGGGCAAACCACGAAAGTGGACGTGCCAGAGGGGGGCAAACAACGAAATACCCTCCTTCTTGCGCACCTCTGGGTTCAGTTAGCCTCTAAAACAGACACCAAGGCTGCCTAGCTAGTCAGCTGAACTCAAAGCAAATAGCTAGCTATCGAACGCACACACACAAAATTTCATGAGTCCATATCACACAACATTTCCTGTGATTTATTTGTGTGTGTTCGATAGGTAGCTATTTGCTTTGAGTTTAGCTGACCAACTAACCAGCTAACCAGCTTTGACAACTGCTCTGATACATTTAATAGTAAAAAACTTCTGGATAAGCAAAAAAAAATCTTGGGTGAGTCAATTTTATCTAGTGTTAACTCTACACGAGTTGAACCCCTCGGAACTTTAATGTATGGCACAAAGAAAGGAAAATTGGTTCACTGCATGTTGCAGCCATAATTGGATCTCTGCGAAAAACTTCATCAACAAAAACTGTTTTATTGTTATTATTCTAACGATCAATTTATGTTCGCCGGGATAACATTTATTCCGAGGGATAATAAGCAAAAAATCTGAGGGATAAAAATCCGAGGGGTAATGAGCATATATTATCCCTCGGGTTTTACTTTGCAAAAAAAATCTTTTTTTATCACTATATGTGAATATTCTAATAAGCCAAGGTGAAGAAGAGATGTCAAATTCAGCTTACAGGAATCCACCACATGTCAAAAACAATTCGTTTTGATCAAGGGGCAAATTAAAAAGTACCCGAATTTGTTCAACTTCAAAACCCAATATCTTATTTTCCAACCAATTTTGATGTGTTTTATCGCACTAATTTTTCCCAGACTTCATTTTTCTATTGGGACTAAAATACCTAAGATGCCCCAGAAAAACTTGTTTTTTTTATTTTCCGAATTGAAAACTCTATGGAAGCAAAAAAAAAATTCCGACGTGATAGAGCTAAACCAAAGGCACCGTAGAGTCATATTCTACCCCCAGAAGAACGCCCATTTGGAATTCGTCATGTGTGGTATGATAATAAGTAATCTGAGGGATAATAAGCGTAACCTGAGGGATAATAAACCTAGGGATAGTAAGCGAAGGGATAATAAGCATTACTTATTATCCCCCGGGGGATAATAAGAACTCAAAATGGGCCAAAACTTAGAAATTGATGAAACAAAATAGTTTGTATGCTCTGAGTAGCATGTATCTTACTCTAATTATCGTTATTTGCAAGTTTTCGCTATTTTTCATTCCATTGAACTTTTATCCCTGGGAACATAAATTGTCTTATTACCCCCCGGGGGGTAAAATTTATCCCTAGGGATAAAACTTATCCCGGCGAACATAAATTGACCGTAAAGCATTCAGATACTACCGATAAGATAGCGCTGATGTTCGGAAGTTATGTCATCGCGATTTGGTCGCATAATTAATAGACGCCAGGGGAGTTGTAGACTAAACTAAACATTATGTATTTTAAAAATATCTCTGCGTATCAAAAAAATTGACTTCGATACAAAAATTGAATTCAAACTGCTTTTATATAAGCAATGTTAATTTTCTTGTTTTAAAAACGTCTGTTGTAATTTCCCCAAAATACAACCAAATATCGTAAATACTCCAAATTCCGACCTATTTCTGTGATTTGTTGACGCTTTGAATGTGGTTTTGCAATCGTTTGGAAAATTTATCAAAGAATACTTTTTAGAATATATTTTTCCATATTACTTTTCCGCACACCACGTGATGCGTAAAAGTATTGCGATTTGCCCAAATTTCGGAAACCCCAAAAATGAATTTTCTATAAGTTTGGAACCCACAGAAATGCGGTGGAACCGTTTTTAGCTCATGTTGATGTGGGGCTGTGGCACGTTGTCCGTCGTCCGTGTCTGTCGTCCGTGTCTGTCGTCCGTGTCCGTCGTCCGGTGTCACGTTTTTTGTTACCACGATAGCTCAAAAACGACTCTACCGATCGATTTCAAAATTTCACCCAAAAGGGTCTAGATTTCTATCTAACTTTTCTTTGAGAACGATTGGATGCGGTTTTCTTGTAATTTCACTATGTTTACATTCACATTAAAACTGATTTTACAAATCACTTGATGGTTAAAAGTGCGGAAAAGTAAGCCTTACGCATGTAAGCCCATTTATTTGGCTTGGTTCTGAAGTTTTTAAGTGAAAAACTATTTTATATTCGAAAAAGCTGAGATAAATTTTAATTTATTGTTTTAAGCATAGGTTTCTGTCATGACCAAAAATGCGAAGGTTGAAGAAAAAGTTGAAGACCTAAAAAAAAGGTCATCTATTCCGAAAAATTGTGGGATTTCATAGAAAATTTAGGGGGGGGGGGGGTCATCGGAGACCTTGGAGGCTATGTCAGAACCTATGGTTTTATGTGTCTATCATGCATGTTTGTCAATTTGAAAATGAAATTTCGGGGGAAATGGAATGACCCGCAAATGTTCACATGAATGTCATTTCCCCGCTTTTGTGAACATTTGGTGCGATCCATTCCATTTCTCCCGATTTATCCAGATAAATCCATCCGATGCATCCATCATTGATGATAAATCCAAGTTATTTCATGCTCCGGTGAACTCAGGTCAAACTGGATACCTCAATACAAGTTTTGATTTGACAGACAGTCTTGCTATTTTATTGGATCTGATTTTAAGTTAATCGTTCAGAATTAATTAAATTTAGTATTTGATCATCACATTAATTTTATTGCTACAAAATGCACGAAAAATAATGTTTAATTTTAATAACAGATAGGTCGGAATATGGCATAGTTCGGATTTTGGATAAACGACGATAATCGAAATAAAAACATAGCCTACAGATAACTTTCGTGTTAATGAATGAACTATAATCAGTAACGGCTTAAAAATGAGCAAAAAAACACCAAAATTAAAAACACCCCGAATTTTGATTAAATGCAGTTTGTTAATTGTTTGGTGATTTAATTATTTAAATGATAATTATTACTGCTTGTTCTTTTTTCGCAAAGAAATATAGAAGGTTACCCGCTGTTCCTTTGGTGCATCTGCCACCTTTTCTTCTGCGACACATATCATACCTGGAAAATCATGATCATAGTTTGGTCTTTTAGACGAAGTTTCATAAAAACGAATTATAAAGAACTTTATTTTCTGGCTTCTAGTTCTTCATGAAATCAGCACATTCGAAGAACTCAGCCGATTATTATCAAATAATGGTTTAACACATTTTTCGCTACAAGTTCAAACAAAATGTGTAATTGGTACACGCATGACTTGCTCCACTATACACTACTTAGCTTTAGATCATACCAGACATAAGCCACATTTACTTGCAATATTTGCACTCTTTCGAAATTTAACTATTCACAAATGCTCCCGAAAAACGTGTTCTCTTGTCCTGTTTACATCACACTAAAGTAACTTACGCAATCAATCCACAATATTGTCCGAAAATAGCTAGATCGAATAGTAGAGACTTACTTACTAATAGTAGAGATAAAACTTACTTTGTGATTGCAACGGCAATATCATACACTGGAAGTCGACGCTCCCGGAACAAATATTTTCCCATGTCAGTTAAAGCAGCTGCTGAGTCAATAGCATCGCGCCCAACTCGATTTCGTTCTAGGTATGGTGTTGCATCCCGACCCTGTTTTTTTATTGAGAGCACAAAATTATGGTGATATTTATTCTTATAATACTGTGTAAAATGGCCCTTTTCGCAAGAGAAACAAAGTGCTCTCTTAGAACGAGATCCACATTTTATTTTCAACAAATTAATAATGTATCCGAGCTTAAAAACCCAAAGTTAATAGATGGTTTAAACTAGGCTCGGAACTTCAACATATTGAATAAATAAAGCGTACAAACTACTATGTATTTCATATTTATGCATATAATTGCACATAACACAAATATTTCACGGATTCATTGACATCTGAACATTGTAGGAACACAACATGAGATGTCCCCTAGGTTTTTACGTACTTCTTCGCAATGTATACTTATGCGTATTTGGTTCATAGGTTCTCACCAGGGGTCCGAGGGTTTTTCAAAAGTTTTTTAGGTCTTCAACTTTTTCTGAGACCAGTTTACATTAGATAGAATCGATTTTTAAAAGTGATGACCTTTTTTTAGGTCTTCACTTTTCCTCAGACTCGGTTTACACTAGATACAATTGACTTTTTTCGTTACCCCCCAAGAAATTTTTTCGCTTACCCCCGTTGAAAAAAAATCTTTTATTATCTGCATCAAATTCTTCATCATAAAACTTCTTTACAACTTTGCACACATACCAGGAGCGATGGATTCATAGGTTCTCAATAAAGTTAAGCTTTGAAAAATTCATGGGGTGTAACGAAAAAAGACGCAGTGGAAGCGTCCTGGGCCCATAACCAGTGTTAATGATAAAAGTTGGAACAATGTTATTTTATGATGTTTATTGATTGAAAGTTTAAAGTGAAGTGAAGTACATTTCAATATATTTTAGATCTTTTAGAAATGATTGATTTTTGAATGTATACTAGATTAATTATCCAACAAAAAGTCAATTATATCTGATGTAACTTATGTGCGCCTCAATGACACTCCCTAATTTTTTGTGAATTGGCCGAGAATTCACCCTGCAGAACGAAAATCAACTTTTCGACCTTCCGTACTTTAAAATACACCAACAAAATAACAACACATATTCTGTTCCTGGTTGTTAGTTGTTTTGAAATTGCGGCTACGAAAATGAAAATGTTTCATGTCATATTACCTTCTTAATTCAAAGCGAGATGATAATCACTGAACAATTCAAAAAAGAATACATCGTTCGAATATGAATTTCGCAAATAAAACACGCACATCAACACAATCTTAAAATGTTGTTGTGCGTGCTTCTATTATAAAAAGCGCAGAATATTTGTACTGAGTTTTTATTATGGAATATTCAGAAGAAGTCTTCAAAATGAGCACCAATTTCCGCATTTTAAACACTTTTTTGTGAGAACTATTTTCTTCTTATTGAATCTCTTCCTATTCTGTGCCTGCATTTATTTTCAATTTCTCTCTTAACTGAATTTGCTCTACTGATAGCTCTTGGACTCAAACGAATAGTCAGTTACATATACGTGACTTGAGCAGTTACTCAACAGTAGCGTGAGCAGCCTTGTACAGTTGTAGCATTCATGAGATGAAAAATTACTACCTCTCTTTTAATTGAATAGTCTTTTTTCTATTATTGCCTTTTGTTTGCGTGCACTGAACACAAGCAACGATTGAACTCCACAGTCAATTATTTTGAGACAATATATAATTTTGTAAAAACTATAAATTGATTGTAATGAATTTGACATTCAATGAAATTCGCAATTTTCCGACAATATGTTGAAATGTTTGGCTTTCTCGTTATTTTGCATGTTTGACAGAAAACAGCCGTTTCATAATAGGAGTTTGATTATTAAAAAAAGAGATCGTGATGTGGGTGTGATAAATATTTTCAATATAAACAAAACGAAATTTTGGGAGAGATTTTTCTTCTATACGAACGATAGTTAATCAGCTTCAATTGATTATATTTTTTGCGAATGAAATTCTTATAGTGAATATGGTTTTGCATGTATTCTATTTTACTGTTCTTGATCAAACGAACGAGAATTCAATTTCTTCATTTATTTAAAATATAAAATATAAATTCATCTCCATTTGATCGTTGTTTTTGGTGGATTTTCAGGATTGGCCAGATCAAATGTCCCAAATATCCCAAATATCTCGGATGTCCCAAATATCTCGGATGTCCCAAATGTCCCAAATATCCCAAATGTCCCGAATGAATGTGGTGTTTGAAGGAGACGATACATAGGTCAAATAACATAACGTTGCTGGATGATAATGGCCATACAGCAACAATCAGAATGCAAAATCAAGACATAGCCATTGATAATAGTTGGGTAGTGCCATACAACCCATTGCTGTCAAAGACAGGCGCGTATCTAGACACAAGTTTCGGGGGGGGTTTTAAATTTTTGGAATGGTTCAAAATGTCGAATTACACACAAAATAAAAATGGAGTAAAATTTACTCCGTTTGGAGTAACTTCATATATTTTATCTTATGGTAAAGAATAGTTTACTCCATTTTCTCACATTTACTCCACATTTTGGAGTAAACTCTTGCCATTTTGCATATGTCAAATGAACAAATTTACTCCAAACGGAGTAGAATTTACTCCAATTTTATTTTATGTGTAGCATTAAATTTACAAGAAAATGTATGCATAGGACGGTAAATATATCCTGGGCTCTATTTTACCAATCGTCATGATCGCAATTTTTGACCGCGGTCTGGATATTGCGGTCGACCGCAATCTTTACATACAAAAATTTCATCGAACCGCAAATTTTGCTATTGATTGCAAACTTATGCCTCAAAATGGGTCATTTGACCGAAAATCGCAAATAGTTCGGTCAAGGTCCTGCGTCAAATGATCCATTTTGCGGGCATAAATTTGCGATCAATAGCAATGGTGATCGCAAAATATGCGGTCAAATGAAATTATTGTAAGTAAAAATTGTTGTAAATACCATAAACAATAAATAGAGCTCTGGCGAGCGGAGCGAGCCGAAATTTTTAAAAAAATTACATCAAATGCATGCTGAAACATTGAAATGCAGCGTTTTTCCATGGATTTGATATCATTTCGGGGGGGGTTTCATCCCCCGAACCCCCCCCCTAAATACGCGCCTGGTCAAAGACATTTCAGGCTCATCCCAACGTAGAAATGTGCAATTCAGTGAAGTCAATAAAATACATCTGCAAGTATGTCAACAAAGAAATATCTTTCCTAGTTTCCGATTTATGGTCATTTGAATGGGATAGTGTTCATTTGTACTGAATTTCTGAAAATTTCAGTTTATTCCGAATATCTCCTACATTTATTATTTGATTGAAGTGGTTGATAGCTCAAAATCTTCGTATAGTTGGTGCCAAAAAATCGAGTGTATAAAATTGAAAAAATCTGTAGTGGTTCTTGAAATATAGCTTGATAAAGGTGAGTCACATCGAAAAAAAATCATGGGTAGAGCGCCTTTGTGAGCCCGTAGCTCCCTCGTCTATCCATCGATTTCAAAAAGTGAACACAAATAATTTGCGGGTCGTCTATACCTTTCAAACGCGGGTCTACTTTTTAAAATATCTCAAACAGTACTCGACTTATGATCCATAACGTCGGTGTCATACCCGAAAAATGACTTTTTTCACATTTTGGACTGTAGCTAGGCCCCAATGCTTAAGAAATTCAAAATTTTGGCATTTTTGGAACCAGGAGGCACCACCCTAACAGAAAATATTTGACAGAAAATTTGCGTACAATTTTTTTTAAATTTTGTAGCGTTGTGTTATTCAATATTCAGTGTAATTACCCCTAATTAATGAAGCGTGCACATTTCGCATAAAAGTGACCACAGAAATACGTAGTTAGTAAACGTTAAGGATGGACTTAACATCATTTCCTCTCGTAGTTCAATGTTCTTCAATAAATTTGAAACAAGTCCAATACAGACACAATTTGAGATTCAAAAAACAATTCTTATGTAATGGTTGCAACTTGCAAGAACATTGAGCAAATTACGCAACTTTATTGTAATATCTTATTTGCCAACTTTCTTTTGTGCACATACGCAATATATGTTGAATTCGATTCATCTGTACACACGGTGGCTGAAATGAGACATTCAAAACTCCCATAAATGTTGAAAATTATAAATGATTTGTCTGGTCACGATAAAGAAAGATACAAGTTATAGAAAACTTGAAATGAAAATAACATCAAGCTATTAATCTGAAGTTGTAGAAATGATTTTTACCATTTTCGTTGGTGTGCTTGAATTGCTGTATATTACATTCATATAACTGAAGTCAACTTATCACACAATGTTGTCGCCACTCTACTGAGTCGCTAACATACCTCTTGACTTCGAATGTTCAGCACTGCATTTGAACGTTTGCTTCGTTTCGTTTACAATTTTGCTTTTAATCATTGGTATTAACATAAATCGTGATTTAAACATTTCGCAATCAGACCAAGACCAAAAATAGACAACATGAAAAAAAACATTCTCAAATACTAATCCATTTGAACGAACAATAGCCAAGCATGAACGATACATAGCGCCACTGCAGGCTAAGAATTCAAAATTGATTTTTTGTATTGGTAAGGCAATAACAATAACAATATTTATTCAATAATTGACATATATAATTCACTGAATTTTCATTGGAATCGTGGTGACACTATACACCATACAACACTCAAGCAGGCCCAAAAGACGTTCTTATGAAGACGCTTTAAGAGCCCAAAACTCAAATGGCCCAAAAAAAATTGACATCTTAGTGCCAAAGTCTATGCCCTTCCAGAACTGGTATTTCATGTGTCGCTTGTTAAATTGCTTTCTTGCGCTTAGATTCATTTAACATCTTTTTCTTTGTTTAGTAAATGCTCTACAATCACACAATTGTGTTTGTTGTTGCTTTAAAGCAACACGTAAAAACGCTCACTGGAGCACAGCGCAAATTAATGAAACCAACGAGAACCTAGCAAAATTTCAGCACATTTGTGTGTCGTTTTCACTGCAAGTAGTCATAGTCTATCCTTACTATTAATATAAATGAACTTACCCGCGAAATGATAATTCCAGCAATGCTGATGCGTATTCTTGGACCTTTCAGTAGACGATATCGTAAGTCAACACCATTCCAAAACGACACAAAGTACCGTTTAATCTGAAGAAAGTATACCATTTTTACACATTTACAGTCTCATACAGTTGACTGTTAGTCAGAGTCATGATATAACTTGGATATATCTTCAATAATAGATTTATCGAATAAATTTATGCCATAAATCGGGGGAAACGGGATAGACTACACCAAATGTTCACATTAGACGAAAAATGTGACATCTGGATGTCTGATTTAGAGATGTCATTTCCCCGCTTCTGTGAACATTTGGTGTGATTCATTGGTTTATTCCGTTTCCCCCAAATCATGGCATAAATTCATTCGATAAATCATGCTCTGGTGTTAGTTATGATTAAAACTTACTTGTGTGTTATCGCCACCGTGTAGTCGGTAACCATCATAATCAACAATTACCAGGATTTCCGGATAAATAATATGGGGTATAGAGCGTTTTGATCGTTTTAAAATTTGTTCAGAAAATGTTGTCGGTGAGGATGAACGTTTTCTTCTATAGCGCTTTTGCAATCGATCTGGCTCCATGAAAGCTAAAAGTTTTAGAATTATTTGCGATTTTTTCTCGAATTCGAATGTTTTTTAATCAAAAATTACCGAAATCGCTTAATTGATCAGCTGTATCCACTTTCCGTTTATATACAATATGGTGAGCTCGATTAATATTGGAGATTTCTTTGTTCATCAGCCCAAATGGTACTGGCTTGATGACGACATCGTGACCGATACTTCCTTCCTGCAATTTTGTAAAAAAAAACGCAATATTTCATGAGTAATGGAGATTTTTTTTGGAGACTGTAATCAGCCATAAATAAATCTGAGAGTCCAAAGTAGGTTCATTCATTTTACATCCAAAGCACCCGAATTCATATTTAAAATACTTACGAAGAAATTTAATTCCGTTTGTCAAAAAATGATACAAATTAATCTCATCATTATTGTGTGAAAATTAAATAAATTTCATTTTTGATCAATCTTAAATTTCTTTCAAATATTTTATCAAAAAAACTTCACCTTAACATAAAGCTGCAGAATCTTCGGAATATAAGAGTATAAATTAAGTGACCACCTGTACCGAAATTTCCGGTACAGTACCGAAATTTCATTGAAAATTCCGTGTACCGAACCTTCGGTACACGAAAATATACCGAAATTTGAACGATAAAAATAGATGTACCGAAATTCGATACAATTCAAGAAAATTCATGCAATTTGACGATCGTTCGTTAACGATCTCCATTCGATTGTTCGTTAACGATCACGATTTTGATTTGTATTTATTAATTTGAGTACGTTCGAAATCACATATTAATAATGTGATATTAAGTACAGACACTGGGCTGACTATAGAAATATTATCGATACGTATCGCTACATACTATAATACGAACACTATATTATAGACTATAATATAGATTATTCCAGATTATTACAGATCCAAATATTCTCTGGAATAATCTATATTATAGTCTATAATATAGTGTGCGTATTATAGTATGTAGCGATACGTATCGATAATATTTCTATAGTCAGCCCAGTGTCTGATTAAGTATCATCTATTTCATACTTCATTATCCGCGCTAGAAAACAAGTCAAGTTGGCAACAGAAAAGCAAAGCAGAATCTGTGTGGGTATTCATATGGTCAAGATTCTGGACTGGAGCGTTACATTTTCGCGCTTTTTTAACTACATTCATGCTCATATCTCTAACATAACAAACAATATCACCTAGTGTTTTGGACTGACACGAATCTAGGCATCATAAGGAGTATTTATTACCAACAAACTTTTTTCCTATCTTTCATATTTCAAAAGTTACAGTCGTTTGTATCTCGGACTGGAGCGTTACAATTTTGGCGGTCAATTTGAGTTTGTCTCACATTTTGCTAAAATTCAGTTCATCTATCGATGCATTTTTGTATTCCAATGTTCTATTCACTGGCTGAAGGATCAAAAAAGCTATTAAAACAATACTTAGCCCAGAAAAGTTATTTAGGGCCGATTTATGATCGAAAATATTCGGACTGGAGCGTTACAATTTCACGCATTTTTAAGATTTTTTAAAAAAAGCCATGCTCATATCTCTAACATAACAAACAATATCACATAATGTTTTGGACTGACACGAATCTAGGCATCATAAGGACTATTTCATACCGACAAACTTTTTTCCTATCTCTCATATTTCAAAAGTTACAGTCCATTGTATTTCGGACTGGAGCGTTACCAATTCCCGTTATATAGATTCTTGACCATATACACACAGTTTGCCGCACACAGTAAGTCTCAATGGGACAACGTTGACTATGTTGCCACCTGGACGTTTACGACCGCGTTTCTTTTTATGCTTTCTGATATTCTGGATACAAACCATATATCGTAAACAAATATTCCATGTTTACAAACTGATTAAAACCAGCGAATATTCGATTGATAGAAGAAAATAAAATATTTGTGATTTTATTTTGCGATGAGAATTTAATTTTGAAAATGTTATTTTCATCAATTTTTATGTATTTGGTCGTATTTTGTATATCAATCAGAAAATTTGTGCTATAGATAGAAAAAATCCATTTCGCATTGTAAATTCTCATTTCGCAAGCCAATGAAAACAAATACGCAGTTGTGCATTCAACGTATAAACATACGGTAGACCACTGGCTTTCACCATCCCGCGTTCGATTCCCATTATCATATTAATTTATTTTTTTTTATTGGGATTTTTGGTAGAAAATGATTGATATTAATTTCGTGGCGAGCATAAGAGTTTTTTTCTTTTTTTTGGTTTGTAAACAAACGAAAATTTTAAGCAATGATTCAAAATGGAAAAAATGCCCTGAAATGTGTTCCTAGATCTTTTTCCACTCAATGGGAATAAAAATGAATTCTGAATTATTAAGTTTTTCGTATGTTTACAAACCAAAAAAAAGAAAAAAACTCTTATGCTCGCCACTAATTGATATCAATCATTTTTTACCAAAAAAAAAAAAAAATAATAGAATGAACTGAAAAAAATAAATAAATATGATAATGGGAATCGAACGCAGGATGGTGAAATGCCAGTGGTCTACCGTATGTTTATACGTTGAATGCACAACAATTCAATTCAATACAAAGAACACACACAATTGAGGTTATGTTATTTGTTTACATGCAATTACATTAGACATAAATTGATATTTTACGTATTACGTAAAAAAAACTTAAGATTTTCTAAGTGATATACAAAATACGACCAAATACATAAAAATTGATGAAAATAACGAAAATAATATTTTTAAAATTAAATTCTCATTGCAAAATAAAATCACAAACATTTTATTGTCTTCAGTCAATGTAAATTTTGAGTTGTTTTTAAGCATTTTTATACAGAAAATATTTGTTGGCGATATATGGTTTGTGCCCATGGTATAAAAGCTTCAGAAAGTTTGTTCCAGTGTCGTAAAAGAAAGAGACGGTGATATCTTATTCAATGGTTGCCACGGACCCATAAAAGGCAATGTTAATACGGGTTTGAGACTTGCCGTATGGTTTGCCGCTGAGCGCTTAGTGTGTTACATCAAGAAACTCTCTTTATGTCAAAAGTAAACAGCCTTTCGCAGTTGAATTCTAGTTTTCATTCCTATTTGATTTTTGCTGCGCATTTTCATCGTTGTGAAGCTAAATAAATCGAAAACCATATCGAGAACACGTAGTTAATATACTGAACGAGAGTTTACAAGAAAAATATACTTTCACAAAAAGAACAAAAACCGATAGTGATGTCCAATGCGATATTTGTAACGCCGAATTCAATATTTCTCATGGTGGTAAATCGGACATTGAATCGCATTTGAAGTCAGCTCGTCACAACAAATCATTAAATGCAACATCTAGCAGTCAACCAGTTACGAATTTTTTTTAAGTCTTCTACATTGAGCAAATCTGATCTTTAAATTGCTGCATGCGAAGGTGTCTGGGCATATCACGTAATAAATTCCAATCACAGTGAATTATTTGACCAATTTTCATACTTGAAAAAATATGTTACTGATGACAAGATTCAATAGTGGGAATAAAATGATGTTGCCATTGATCGACGTTGGGTAGAATGCTTCAAACACTTCGCTAAGCATAATATTCCATGTGATCACTTGTTAAAAATCGTCGCATACATTCTCTCTCTACCAGGCACATCGGCTTAAATAAAATACTAATAAAAGAACAAATTATGTGAGTTTTTCTGTTTTCTCAATGTGTACCGAAATTTTTTCATTCTGTACCGGAATTTCGTCAAAAAAGGTGGTCACCTGAAGTATAAAAATAACAAAATTTTGTGGTGAAAATCTCAACATACATTTTTGACACCAAAAATAAAATTTTAAATTGATTATAACGGTATTCACCAAATTCGATAACATGATCTTTTGATAAATAATTTCATTTTAGATTTTAGAATTTATTCATCCGATAATTTTAAATTTTACACTTTATTCATCGGATGAATAAATCCAGAAATAGAAAAAAAAATTATCCAATCAAACTGAATTAACACATCCGATGAAAAAAAAACATTATTAAGGATGAAGAATTGTATCGGATGAATAATTCCAGTTTTCAAATAAATAATTGTAATAAACAAAAGTAATTATTTCATCGAGATGAAGTAATTCTATTCCATGAGCTATGAGATTAAACAGCATCACATATTTTTTTATCCGTCGTAAATGTTTTTTTATACGCTGAAAAAATTCCGGATGAAAAAATGTACGAAGTCGTCCAAAATCATAGAAGCTCTAATTTGAGATTCAAACTCAGTTCAACTTACTTTAAAAGCAAATACTCAATTGTTAATGTTTTGCCATCTTATTCTAAGAAGAATTTCTGACTACTTGTATTAACGGCTTTAATCAACCTCATTTTCCTTTTATCTTGCTGTAGTATTTGGTTTTGCAATTCTGAATATTTCAACATTACACCCATTATGATTACATGACGTGTAATTCCTACACATTTATTCAGTGTACAGTACGTGTTCTGTGAACTTACTCAATAGACAAAACACTGATAAATAGTACATAATACAAATTACAAGATTTTTTTTCAACTGTTGACTTCAACTATGGGTGTTTCTTCATCACCGCATACAATTTTCTAAAAGAATGGTTTTTATTGTGTAAACTAAATGCCAATTTGGACCTCTGACCTTCAAATTGTATTTCAGCTGAAAAGAGTTATAAAACTTTGCAAACTGGGAATCTAAGATTAAGCGTATGAAGAATTTGAAAAGCACGTAGTCTACGTGACGTAGACAATGTGCTATGAAATCTAAAAATGACTGGAGTAGCGGCACAATAAATTAAATAAATTCACACGATTAAAGGTGGCTGTCGGCCGAATTCAAATTCGACTTCAGTATTCAATATACAGAAAAAAAATTATCGTTCCGGTAAATGAACAAGCGCAAGAGAGTTTTGTTTGAAAATGAATTGAAATTGGTCCACTTTGAATGCCAACAACGATTTGAAGGTCTTCTTATCTAATAATAATTCAAAATATATTCAAAATATCCACAAAACAACGATGAAGTTGGCCCTTGATGGGTTGATAAATGAAATAAGCCACATTTTATTTGTTTTTGTAATATGAACGGGACCTAGAGATTAGCTATTTTTGCAATTTGCTGAATGCCCGTAGCTCGTGTACTCGAATGCGCTTTCGAAATGTTTTTAAAAATTTTAAAAATGTCACCCCTGGGTATCTTGTTCTAATTCAAAAATGAGTTTTATCTCTGGTTAGTTTTATCTGAAAAATAATTACTATTCTAAACGAATCGGAACAAATGATCGGTACAAAATTGAATTCATTTGTGTTGCGCATTTTATTTTGTGTGTGTGTGATAAAACGAAGAGAAACAACGTCTCATTTATATAGGTTTATACACAACTCATGTATAATGAACCTTTGTATAATTAATGTTTTCATTTTCTTTCTCAATGTATCTTTGGCTTTGGAAGCAAATCACGGTGTAGATCAATCATTGTTATTCATGTGTTACGTCGTCAATTATAAATTTCTTTGTCTATTAACAAATTTATTTTATACAAGTTTTTGATGACTCTAACACGATTTTTGTTGACGTACAATAGAAAATCGTCTCATAAATGATTTGGAAAGGATAAATCCGTTTGTATACATAACATATGACGCCAATGCAGTGACCTTTTCGACACGAGGCGCAACTAAAATCAAATGAGATACAATAGTACGTTATTTCAACGATATATCAACATCATGTTGATGAATTAGTTTGGAAATGTCACATACAGTGTTTTTCAACGTTTGTTGTTTAAAGCTCTGATTTAGGGAAAATAATCTTCGATCGATCAATCTATTCAGTTTCAGTTGAAAAATCGATTAAAATCATATTGAAATGTGAAATTTGTATTTCTACTCAATTAGTACATTTTATGTGTTAAATTCACGACAAAAAACTTTACGTATTTCTATACTGTAATTTTTATAAATGGGTTCCAAATCACAACACCTTCATGATAATCTTTACGAGAGCACGGATTTTATAAAATTTATTGCAATTCTTTCACAATTAATTTAACAAACGATATAATGCTCATAGTTTACGTATTAATTTGTTTAATATGTAAATTAAATTCTTAACGAAAGTAACAAAATGTTGAGTTTAACAAGCATTTTATGCATTTTAGAAGGCAAATACTCGGGGTCTGCTCAAAAATTTAAGTAATAATTGAACTATTGAGAATAATATTGACCATTTTACAAAAACCAAACAAAAAAAACGTCACTTATGTTGCACTCTTATTTTAACGTTTTATCGAAGGTCACTATTATTCTCAACGGTTCAATTATAAGTTGGATAAATAGTATGTTTTTACAATGAAATTGGTTGAATATATCGAATCCCATTTGCAACAACTGCGATTAAAAATGAAAGTTACAAGATTCATAATTGATGTTATTACAAAGTTGTTCATCAATGTGCGATTGAAATTGTATCTGTAACTCTAATATAACGCGTGACGCACAATTCAATCATATCTCTGTGTTCGGTTGCGTGAAATGGTTTGCTGGTGGTTTTCGTTTGAGGCCTTTACAAATTGATTAAAGCAATCATCATCGAATTGCTAAAAAAATAACAATACTAATTTACTGATGACGCTACGATCACATTGTCAGGTAAATTAAATGAATGTGAAAAATCAAGGTTTTTCTGTGATATTTTTTTCTTCACTGTTGAACTGTTTCAATGTATCATTAATATATCGTAACAAAATAATGACGACAAAAAGATGCAATTATTTTTCAACGAACTTTTTTTTTCTAGAGAAAAATGCAGGCAGTGAACTGAGTGAATGAAGCAGACGATGTCATACATGACAAAATAAAAATGAAGAAAAAAAAACAACATAAACGACATTGTAAATACAATTGTTTCTATCGGTGTCAGCAATATACAAACTAAATATAGCAAAATGCATTGAATAACCATACCATTACCCAATTAGTGGCGCATGAATGGAAAAGACTGAAAGCAATAAAAATGCTTTTAGCATACGTATGCTAATACGTAAATGTGAAACAGACAATTTTGAATAAAATGCATTTTGATAAACAAACGCGACACAATATACTACATCTTTCACCCTTATGTTTTCAATTTTGTTTGTTTTTTTTGTTGATTGATTGAGAATTTTGATTCAACTTTAAACCGTGGATTATTTACTCACCATCAAAAGATCACCGTTTTCTAGCTGACGCCGCATTAAAATTGCGGCCATATTCTGTTCATCTTGAAACACCTCACCAATAGATTCCATCGATTCCTATAAAAATTGATTAGTTGATTAAATGTATTTTATTGAGTCTTTTAGATTATATATATTTATATATATTTACAATGAGCAGAGTACAAAATCTGTTCTTAAAATAATATTATTGCAGATAAAATATTGATATTTTTACACAGACAAAAACCTATTTGAAACAATTATGATAAGAATGTAGACTTTCTATGGTGCTATTAATTTTATTGGTTTTGACTAAATGGCGTTGCGTTTGCATAATAACTTTTTTCGCTCCCATCTAAAGTTAATTCCATTTCAATATACCAAGTATTTTGGAGATACAAGTTTATTCGAATGAATCGAGTTTTATGAGATGAAAACCTGAATGAACGTTTTTTTCGTACGGACATTTCCAATATTATTATTGGAAAAAGTAGAAAAAATAGTCGCGACTACTAGGTGAAGGAGGTATCTTTTTTAGTTATCATTTGCAGTTCAAACGATAAACGGTTTATAGTTATGTTTATTACGTCCAGCGTTACTCACCGTCTTTATCATTAAATTATGTTACTGAAGCGGTAAATAATGTTTTACGTTTCAATAGACGCGCCCATTCTGAATATATCTCATACTAGATGGAATGATTTCAACAAGTTACAGACGTTAATTCATCGAACACTGAAATATCCGAAAACATGTAACATGAAATAAGAATCTTTCAGAAGATCTCGAAATGTGGAAAATTGAATTCAGAAGATCCTAAAATCGGAATGTAGTGACCAAAAAAGTAAACCCTGAAGGGTGAAAACCCCTCCCAAAAATACTAAAATTTGGGGTGAATCCGGACCTTCTGGGAGAGTTTTTTGGGGTCCATCAGAAATTTTTTCCGTCGCGTCAAGATCGACAACTTTCATATTCCCTACCCTTTATAGAATTTTTCTATGCCACAAAAATTGAATTTTCTGATTTTTTTGCTCGATTTTCGTAGTTTTAGAGGAAAAATTGCTTTTTGAATGAGCCCCGAAGTTCTCGAGAGAGTGACCCAAAATTGGACTGATCGAATGGGCTATGTAAAGAGAAGCCGCGGTGGCCATATGCCCGAAATTATTTTCAAACACTAAATTATATTGAATTTGCCACCTAATAAAACCATTTGTGGGCTTCAATAAATGATTATTTTGCGTTTTATTTAAAAAAAAAAAAGATGGGAAGCTCCTAAAAAAACACCTTTTATGAGCCAGACTCATGGAAAAATTAGGAGATGTCCTAGAATTTCAAGTCGCTAGCTCAATCGGAAGTTAAATCTTAATTGAAAATGAAGAAGGCCTGGCTAGACTCATGTGTTCCACGGAGGGTTAAGCACTTGCGGTGGCCGTGAGAAAGGAACAAAAAACATAAATGACGCGGTGGCTTACAGTCAGTTAAAAATAAACAATTATAATTGACTATAGCTGGTCAAATTGATCAAAGTTGACTATGTTTCATTTATATTTTCATATCCAAATGCCTGACTTGTCAGCTAATTTTCTAAGTTAGTAGTCAGGTCTCAAATTTTTCGTCGTGACATCCCGATTAAAACGCCATCATTCGTTTGTGAGATATCAACAAATCGTCTTACGCACGCTTGAAACACAACATGTGTCTTTCACTCTCTTTGCACATTATTTGTGTAAGGTATCTGTGTATGAGTTTCACTTTGCTGTCATTGTCAAAATTCAGTTTGCTATTTTAACATGTGGAAAAAAACAAATCAATGTGTTTTATGGTTTCAATGATGAAAATTATGAAAATAATTTGAGTTTTTATTTGTTGTTATCAAAGCGGTGCAACGATGAGACTCTGTGCCCCAGCTACGCTATGCAAATCATATGGCGTAGCTTACTTTGTGCCCTAGCGCATTTGTATGTCGCTTCACCGCTTTGGTTGTTATCCCCATTGGGTTACAAATTGTATAGTGAATTTTTTGAAGTCATTTTCTCTCTCTCTCTCTCTCTCTCTCTCTCTCTCTCTTGAATGAAATAGAGAAACGACACGTTAGAAAGCAAATCAAACAATCAACTGGGTTCATATAATGTACTTATAAATCAGGTTGCCAATTTTTTTTCCCATTTTTTTTATTCATTTTCTATTCAAATCATTCCGACTTGTATTAGAATATTTACGCGAGACAATAATATCTATCGAATGAAGGGGGAAAACGCAAATATTGCTATGCGCGAAAACAAACACATGCTCCACGGAATAGTGAAAGAGTTAAATGTCGAATGAATGAAAGATGAAAAAAGAAACAAAGTAAATTTGAATATATCGCTTGATAAGCTAACTTTAATTGGTGTTTGTGACTTGTTGTTGTCGTGTGTTATTTTATTTTATTTTATTTCATTTTATTTTAATATGAATAAGTGTTGCTGCTTCATTTCTGGTTTCTTTGTCCAGCATTTATTCCTTTCACATATTCAACTCACTTTAATCGTACAACTTATATTTGTTCGGATTTTGAACAAAGTCCAAAATATTTTTTTTACCAGGCTCTCATAAGCAGCGCATAACAAAAGTACCATAATAGAAAGATATAGCATGCTAAATTCTGTGTATTGTTCATGACAGGCAGCGCCATCTCAATCGAAGGTTGTATAATTTAAAGAGACACACCTTTTCGAATCAGATGTCTATACCCTGAACGGTATATTCAAGACTTTTTTTTTCGTACATGTATGAACCCGTCACCCACAATGTATGAACCCGTCACCCACAATGAATTCATTGAATACTCCTTCACACGGGAAATCGCGGACACGCATTTGCTCTATATATATTAATTGATTGCTTGACATTTGGTCGATAATATTATCGAATGTGAGATGAGATTCACTGTGTTATACACTGTGTTATACACTATACAGTTATGCTGTGTCACAGCAACTGAACCAGTAGCTAGTATTTTTAGCATTTATTTCATATATCATCGCAGTAGGAATCACAGATCACATATCTCTCGGTTAATCGTTAACAATTTTTCCAGAAAATACACATATTTGTGTCGTTTTTCAATCAAATGGTCAACTTAAAAAATGAATATCATGCTTTTTCAAAAAATTGAAAGTCGTCTCAATGCCATTATCAATAAAATATGTTCAAATGTTCATGGATCACAATTGCATTCAATGACTTCGAATCTGATTCACTTGATTGCTTTGCTTTCAGTTTCATTTCAAAAGACCAAAAACAAGTTTTGACGATTTCGCATATAAATTCGCGTTAACATTCAAAACGTTTTTATTTGATAAAAAAAAATATTCCATCGTTAGCATTTTGGGGAAAATCATTTCTGATAGTAGTTTCATTTCGCATCATTTTGTTTGTAATTATTTTTTTACTGTTTAACTGTGGCAGTCTTACTAAGAAGTTTGTGAAGATGTATTGAACAGGTTTGACCAAATCAAAATGATGACATCATTCTGAACATTTTCTTCGTTGTATGAACAACATCTCAATTCCAATTTTCGTGAAATCGTAATGATTTGCATCCTAAAGATACTTCAGATGGATTCCATTAACATAGAGCGTTTTTACCGTCATATTATGTATTCAATACATATCGATGATCAGCGTATGATTACAATGTCTGTGTATTTGTGCGACATTTGAAAACAAATATTTCGAACATTTGATTCGTAATCCACAAGCATTTTGGTTTCGAGTCAGACTTATATAACTTCAATTCCAAATGTAATGTAATAAAAATCAGAACTCCCTTTTTTTTAATTGTCAGTGCTCAGTGTCTGCAGAGAAAGAAATATCAATTTGTTTGGTCTGAATATTTTTAATGATTTCGAAAAATTTATATGCAATAGGGTGGGAGGGAATTAACCACTTGGAAGGTAGAGCCTGGCCTGATGCATTTTCTATGGAGGTTGTGCAAAAAAAAAGATCTCTGCAAATTTTTAGCTCAATCGATCGACGTTTAGTGGCGCCGACTGAGCCCGAAGGGTTTAAGGGAAAAAGTATTTTGTATGCTGATTCAAAGTTGTCAAAATATTATAAACTTCTAAGTAAGGTTTAACGTATTTGTGATCATGCTTAGAATTTATATTTATCAGTGTTGTTGATTTGTTACAGATGTTTTATATTTCTCAGAATCAAATCTCACAATTTTAAGTATAAGTGACAATAATTTAGTTATGTGGTTAACCTTGTAATCAAATCATAATAATCTGGTAGTTTTTGAGAAATGATAAATCTTAAACAATATTTAAGAGCAAAACTAAGTCATGATTTTTATTTTGGTTTGAAAACCCGTGAAAATCTATTTATTTGGTCAGAACAACTTTAATTTATCATCAATAATGGATTTGTCTATATATAATGTCGGATAAATTTATGACATAATTCGGGGGAAACGGAATGGACTACAACAAATGTTCACAGAATTGGAGAAATGTGACATCCATTCCGTTTCCACTGATTTACGGCATAAATCCATTATTGATGTTAAATCCAAGTTATTCTTTGCTCTGGCCGGTAAGTACCGAGAAAGTACCACACAATTTAAAACACATATAACAATGTTTTTAGTTGAGATTGCATAACTTTTCGGAAAGCTTATTGCTTTGTCGAGTGAAATCAATTTAATACAACGGCATAGGTTATTTCAGTACTGTTCAATTTACAACAATATTTTTGATCATCTGAAGCATATTTTGATCGGATGATAGTTTTAGATATTGAAAAAGGATATATCAAATGAAAGCTAAATTTTTGGGTGTGTGAGTATGTGCTTGAGTAATTTATTGCATAGTAAAGTATCAAAGTAGTGGAAAGAAACTTTACCTCTTCAATGGGTTCATAAGAAAGTCCATGTACTGCATAGGGATTCACGTTCACTGTGAACATCTGTAGCGATTGCGGTCCATTTTTAAACAGTTGTGTTGTCGGTCGTAAAGTTAAATTCAACACTTGACCGAAAACACTAAGTGACACATTGTGCTCTTTTATGTTAGCTAGATCCAGTTGCGCAAACGGATTTTGTTTGGTTTGTTCATCACTATCACTATTTTCGCTTACAATCTTGCTTGTTTCTTCCCATGGCAATTTAAGTTGTGGTTTATATTGGTTTCCATTTTTAATATCGAATTCATTATTACCTAAACTATTTTTAACTAGCTTTGATTGGTTATTTCTACTAAAAATACTATTATTGCTATTACTATGAGCTATTTCACTCTCAATCGAATTTGTGGGCCCTAGCGCAGGCTTTGAAAACACTGGTAAATTTATGAATGTCTTTTTTAAATCACTGTAATATGCACTCTTACTCAAGTCTTTTTTCACATGATGACTATCCCATTTTTTTCGTGTGTTTGTATCGCCGAGTTGATTATTATTTTGCAGATGTGATGCCGCCGACGACGCTGCCGCAATGCTTCGCTTTGATATTTTATGTTCGGTTGTACCATGATGTGTTAAATGAATTACTTCATAATGTGGCACTAGATCTTGGCTTTCTACATGGAAGATTGATCTCAATTGTTCCAATGTCATTCGCTTGTGAACCTGGTGAACGAAATATGAAATGTTGAGAGAAAACAATTTAATGGCGTTCATGATAAATATAAATATTATTCATTGTTAATATGATATTCCTGTAGAGACGGAATGGATTGGTATAAAGGATTTAAATTTGTTTACAAAAACATACAATAACTTGAGATTTGTTCATATTTTTTACAGTTATTTGGATCCGAGTGGTCCAAACGCTTCTGAACCGTCTGAGCAAGACGGATTAAATTATTTCACCAGATTTTATGCACAAAACTGCAGTTGTGATATTGAAAACTACAAACTCAATTTTACATCAAAACGCGTCTTGCTTCTTAATTTTAATTCTGATTAGTATTAGCTTCATGTGTCGACAAAAACACGTACAAAAACAAAATTAATACACCTCGATCAATTCAAAGTCAGACACAAAAATATGTTGCATGAAGTTTGAACGTGATTAAAACCAACAATATTAAAGACGATATGACCCTTGCATAGCTCGCGAGCTTCTATTTTTTTGCATATGAATTCAATATTCGAAATACATTAAAGCGTACAAATTTCATATTGTGAAACTTGACGCCAAAATTTGTTGTTGTTCCTGAGAGCTTATACGATGGAGGCTTCACTTTGTTCATATACCGTAGTATATAGTGGTATATTGAAGTCGTGCAATTGAGATTTTGGTGTTCTTTATTAAGTTTCTTTAGCCCAGCAAAAACAAGAAGATGTATCGGAGTTTTGGTATTGTGCGACAGGTGAAATCAAATTACTGATGATGAGTTTCATATAACTTTTTGATAAAGAATATACGACACAGAAAACGATATATAAATAAATTTAATTACATTCGTAATCCTGACTTTTCCGCATTGATATGGAATTTGGTGTTTATCTTTAACAATTCAATTCGTTGACCAGTCAAGAGAGAAAGTATTGGTTTTGCCATGAAAACGGGCCAAATGTTATTTTGTCATACAACGCACTCTATTTAGGCACGGGTTTTGCACTTCAGTGCACGTCTTCATGAAATTGCTACTGCAATATGGCTAATTTTCAACGCAACACAATAAAACTCTGAACTTTTCGATTTGGGACTCCTTTCATGAGATATATTCAATTCACATTTCGATTTTCTAAGAATTTCGTACATTTTCACTAGTTTTCACATTCCATGATTTTTCAGCATAAAGATACATTTTGTGCATTATTTGTATAATTAGAACATCAAGAGGACTTGAATATATTTCAAATGAGGCAAACTGCCTGAATTTTCATTGGAAAATGCGGTCAGGAGAGTCAAAAATGTGAAAATCAGTTTTTGTGTAAAAATGTACTAAAAACCCGACTCACGTGCACTTGAATGCACATATCTCTGGAACGACTTGATCAATTTGGCTCAAATTCAATAGGAAACACCTGGTAATAATACTGAACAAATTTGCTTTTGTCACTTTGGGATTTGAGACTCCGTTCGAGAGTTATCGTGTTAACAATAACACATACATACACAGACGACGACGACGCCATTTTGCACTGGAGGTACAAGAACCGAGTATCTAAATCAAAAAATTCCAAATCAAGATTTGTTCCCATGGTGAACAGAGACTCTGGTCAAAATTTGAGCCCGATCGGTAATCATTTACTCAAGCTATGTGGAGTTGAATTTTTGAGGCAAAACCAATACTTTTCCTGAGCACATTTCATGTGCGGAAAAGTAATAAACGATAGAAGTAGAGAGAAAATTTCGAAATATGACAAAAAGGGAATGTTGCAATGCATCAACATTCAATCTTTCATCGAGCATTCGTATTAGTTGTACGTTTAGATACCCAAATGTGCTGCAGGAAATATGTAAATTGTCTGAAGTGTCAATGACACATTCGATAAACAGCGTATCACAAAGTTGTTTCAAGGTTGAGCACTACATCTTTCATTTTTTACATTGACGCCGTGTGCGGCTGTTGCTGATTACTCACTGTGTCTTGCTTTACGTGCGAAAGGCATGCGCACGACATCGATTTTATTTTATACTGATATGTTTTGGAAGAATCGTTTGAATCAATTATAATCCACTTAAGTGGCACACAAATAAACGATAAAGTTTATAGCAATCTCCTATGGTCAATTTTCGGCTAGCCGCCTAAACAAGTGGCAACAATGAATAGGAAACTGAACAGTGAGCTACAAGATGGTTTATTGGTCAACGACAGTTTTTTTTCTTGAGAATTCCTCTATATTTATAGACTGATTTACATTAATTACCTGTATATCAGCCATTTTTGTTTTGAAAAGTAGAAAAAAGCGACAAATGCTATACACAGAGGGGTTTATATGTCACGCAACAAAGACATGCAATACTAATAGATCATCTAGATCTGCGATCGAAATATATGCCTCTTTAATGTCATGAGAAATTCACTGATGGAATATCAAAACATTCAGAACATTCATAGTGATTCTTCCGTGGTTCAATAGTGTCAAATCCAATTGCTATAAAATAAAATTGATCACTCAACAATGTCGTTCCTATTTTTATTGAACTTTTCGTTTAAGGCAAAGAACGCATAATAAATTCGGGCTTACGAATTTTATTTTTCATTTTGCTTGTACAAAAACTCATGTTACAATGTTGCACTAATCGAAACACTTTTCATTTTTGGCTTCTACTTTCGTATATCTTTCATTCGTTGTCGACTAAAATTATGTATGTATACTTGGGTATTCCACATTTATTGCAAAAAAAAAGAACATGTTATGAACAATAAGAGTAGAATCTTAAGTCATATGATTGTGTTCATTCAGCATAGCTATTGATATTTAGGCATATCGACCGAAAGTCAACTGTTTTAAAGTCCCTTCGCTTCAGCTCCTTTGTTCTCGTCTTCTTTCTGTTTTACGAATCGAAATAATTATACACCAATAAACAGCAACAACAAATAAATGAAACAAAAAAATATTCGTTTTGTGTTGATGTTCATTCGAATATTATTCCATACATTTCCAAACTAACATCGACACAAAATATGACATATTAAATGCAAACGGGCAAAATATGCGTATCTGGAATGCGATGTTTATTTATGCTGATGAGAGAGTCGAAAGAGAGAGATGAATGAACAAAACGAACAGATTTTGACCACATTCTCAATTGTATTAGTGAATGACAAAATGTGTGTATCAAAAAGAAAGAGAGGAAGACACGAAAGGGTGCGATGCATGCATTAGCACAGCCAATATTTTGCACTGCACGTTTCAATACACGCGCACCATCACAAAACATAACGGTTCCAGCCGAAAAATAATTTGATTGTGTTCTAGACTAAAAGAAGTGAGCATTAAGACAGGTCACATTGTAAGTCAATCGAAAATTCATTTTGTTTTGAATTTTATCGTGAACTTGATGATTTGAAAAAAAAATTATATTCAGTTTTCAAAATGGTTTTAAACGTTTAGTTTTTTGTTCCATCGAATAACTTCAATTTTGTGTTTTTATAAATTTTGATTCTTACAGACAATCTACCTAGTGAATAAAGGCTTTAATAGCGGAAATTACGATCTAGTTTTCTTACAAAATGGGGCGACACAAGAAAAAAGATCCAAACAAGACGGAAAGATCCATAAAAAAGGGACTGGCATCAATGATAAGGCCAGAATACCGTGAGATTTTGATTGTAATTATCACTGAATTATCGATTCGAGCATCAAAAATCGCAAACTTGGCATCATTGCTGTTTTTGATGATGGTAAATTTGGTATAGCAACATTTTTCGACGCAAACTACACATTTTCATGAATGCATTCGATTGTTTGTTTGGTTCTAAAATTTAGGTAAACGAAGCTGTAGACGCTGGCATTTAAGAAACGGATTTTTTCATGGGCGAAGGCGAAAATGTCATCCACAATTGTTTCAAGGCAGTCCTTGTACAGAACAAAGACAATGAGAGAAATGGTTGAAGCAGCTCAAATCCAGTGGCCAAACAGTAATACGCTAAGCAATGCATCCAAGTATATGCACGAACAATACAGCGACAACGTAAAAACCAACTTGAAGACGCACTGCGAGAGTCGACTGAAAAAGTTTTTCAAGATGCGCGTGTTTAAATTGAACGACTCAATCACCCGCTACAATTACTTCAACAACACAAGATGCGTTGCTATATTTTGATCATGTTGATGACAATTTTCCAACCGTTTGATCGTTATGTGCTGAAAACATCGAAAAATACCCCGAAAAATGCAAATTTTTCAACATTTTACCAATTTTCACATCGAAGTTGACATTTTTTTGGATTGATGTCTTCAGCAAAGAATACTGTTCAATTTTTAGCCGAAATTGGAATCATTTGACAGTTCATGTATAAACACTATGTAAAAACAGTGGCAAAACTTATGTATTTCTCATATATTTGTAAAATGATTCCAAAGTGTTCATCTTTCTTTATCGCAGACAAACAACTTTGCTGAAGAGAGCAAAACAACATATCCATTGGTTCAGGAGTTATGGCCACAATTATGGAATAGCTATTTCAGTTAAAAGGGGAAAAACCTACTCGGAAGGGTAAATTTGACCATCAATGAAAAAAAAAAACTGTTGCGTACCAGAGACAAACGGAAACCGGGGTTTTGCTACTACTGACCCCTACTATCGATTCCACATTGAAATCTTCATGCCCTTTAGAGCCTGTTGCACAGTGTAATCTATTAATAGTGCCATTGGAAAAGTGTAATTATAGATACTGGCCCAATTTTTCGAAATTTATCTAGATATTTTCGAGATAAGTATCTTATCTTTTATAAAAAAGATAAGATTTTATCTCATATCTTAAGATACATTTTTCAATATACATGTCGAAAAATTGAGCAATTTCGACACAAAGAAACAACAACAAAATTTTTAAAAAATAAATATCTCCGTAAATTCGGAGATCAATTTAATTTCAATAATTTTGGGAATTATTTTATACTAAATTCAGACATGATTTCACTAAATTCGGAGATCACTTTACTAATTTTGGAGACTGTTTATTTAAAAAAACATCAAAACAATTGTACCTAACATTTTCATGGATCTTGCATGTATCTTAAGATAAGATAATGAAAAATTTGAAAGATAAGATAAAAGATAAGATATTTTCGTTGAGAAATGTATCTAGATAAGATAAAAGATAGTATTTTATCTTATCTTATCTGGTATCTTATTCGAGATAAGATAAAATGAACACACACTGGAAAGTATTAATAATTAATTAAATTATTAAATAATTAATTAATTAGAATGAGTTTAATTAATTAATAATTATTTAAATTATTTAATTAATCAATTAAAATTATTGTATCACTATAAACGAATACTTTCCCCACTTCGTACGGAAAAGTAAAAATTAGATTTCGGAGGAAGAATATGTGCTTTTTAAGAAAAAAGAAATATATGGATTTGAAAACGAACTGAATTTTAGGAGAAATAGTAGTTCTTTAATAATTCCTAAAAACGAAGGCGAGTGTTGTCAACAAAGGGCGAATCACTCAAAAGGATTGGTAATCGAACAAAAAAAGAAAGCAATCGGACAAAAAAAAGGTGATCGTGAACAAAACTAATCGAGTAACTAAACAGCATGAAATGTCAAACAAAACCGATATTGTGAAAAGACAATAAATAAAACATATATCATACAATTTCCAAAAAGTGATCAGTAATCGGATAAGAAGATATGAGGAGATATAAAGTAATATGAAGCTAATAAGAATGAAATAAATTTTCGCAAAAGTAAATATTTTGACCGATTCACCCCTCGGGTTTCGATTTCATAAGCTCATGGTTATGTAAAACTATTATGATTTTTGCTACAAACATATGTTTGGCAAATGTATTATTTGAACGCACTAAGGTACGTTAAAGTAATTGGTTTGGGCAATGCAAGGAGTTAAGCTGAGTATGCATAAAACTTTCTTTTCTTTTCTTCTCTTCTCATTTAATTCATTGTACAATAGATAAATTGAATTACATTCGTAATCCTGACTTTTCCGCATTGATATGAAATTCGGTTTTTTTGTTTTTCTGAAATTTGGACCAGTCACCAGTCAAGAGAGGATGAAATGACTACTGCAACATGACTAATTTTCAACACAAAACAGCGTGCGACATAATGAATTTTGCGATTTGAGACTACTTTCTTCAGATATACAGTGGCTCACAAAATTGTCCGGACACCCCATTTTTTTATGAAATCCATAAAAAGTCATATTTTTTCATAAACTTTTCTCTGTATAATTAAAAATGGAATAGTTTTGAACTATTTTGATTTATTTTAATTGAAGAAGTAATAATAATTTGGAGCCAAATTTGAGAAAAGGCCATTTTGGCCGTCACAAAATTGTCCGGACACTTTTTTAAAATGGTTTTTGACCCACAAGGAGTGAAGTTTGAAAATTGATATATTCAGAGGATTTGCTCACCAACTCAAAATCTACAATTTGCCGACAGACCCGTATCATTTTCTCTACTCGTTTTGACAGTGGCTAACGCTGAAAATTTAAACTCCCTTCGACCATTCCCCATAAAACTGTAGAGGGTTAGTGGAAATTTTCATGAGCGTAGGGATATGTCAAAAAGAGAGCATATAACAGAATTTTCATGGTCATTTTCGGATTCCCCAGGTTCGAATTAGTCGAGTTTGATATAAAAATGGAATCTGTAGGGTTAGTAGTTTGGCTGCAACATGCGATTGAAATAAGTAATAATAAATAGAATTGTTGTATGCTCATACAACTATCATTTTTAACCCAATCTTCATTTCAAAACACTCAATATGTTTGTTATAAATAGAGCTCGGATCCTGAAAAAAGAAATATGGACTTTGAGAAGATTTCTGGGTGAAATGAAGTCTCAAAGTCGAATTTTTGTGACAAAACTTCAATTTTTCGGTAGACGTAGACACCCATCCACTCTTTGGTCAATAACTTTGGAACGGCTCAATCAATTTGGACGTATTATGCACGAAAATTGAATAGAATCAAAATACCTTTCCAACGCGTATTCATTGAACATGATGTGATACGTAGTTTTGGAGATACATGTGAAAATGTTCGACTTTTCGGACCAAAAAACGGTGAAAATCGATTTTGGTCGATTTCTCGACAAATCGAACCGAACCGACCAAATCCTTTGGGGTTTTGACTCAGACCACTAAGTACTAAAACACCATATATGTCGTTGCTCTGGGTCAGAAACCTTGTCGACCAGTGTAATGTTTGCTTTCTCTTATGTTGTAACAATATGAACTAATATCAATAATCGATTCAAAGCATCTTCAGAAATATCCCGACAAACAATTTTGGACAAATGGAGTCATTTTAAAAACTATTTGTAGGCCCTTCATATTTATTTATTTCATTTTAAGGTCTACTTTTGAGCCGACCGATTACAGTAGCTTGGAAAAGAGTGGTCAAAGACCCTCGTTAAAAACCAAGATCTTTTTCCAAATAAATAATAGTGCAAATAAGTGAACAATATAAAAGATTAGATATATAATTTATAAAAAAAAAGTTATTTTTACTTAGCTAAAGTTATGCCTCTGCATAAGCTAAAAAGGGCCCAAATGGGCGTGGCCTATCCATAGTAAATTCTTATTATGCAAATGTTTTACAGGATCTGCATATGAATTTATAAAGGCTAAATTGGTTTTATTCAGTTTTATTGCAGACTCTACATTTCAATTTATAAAATCTATATGTTCCTTATGCAGGCTTATTGCAGTATCTTGTAGGTTTCCAAAATGCCTGCATAATTCTATAGCATACTTATAATCTTGCACGTTAGCAAATATTTCTTTCTCTTCCATTCTACATTCTTCTTTGCAAATAATTTTTTTTCCCGCAGCATACGTTTGCTACTATACAATACACATGTGCAAAAAAATTGGCAAACAGCTAACATGAGTACTACAAAATGTTTTGCTATTTTGCAAATATGACATGACATTTGATGTGACATGGCAAATATTTTGCCCAAATTCCGACCATCGGAAGATAAATTTCAAATGCAATTGAAGATTTATGATGAAATCAGCCATTCTACCCCATCTATTTTTAACGCGCCATCAAAATAATGATTATTTCAATATTTTATGACATTTTGATCATTTTAAAATATCAAAATTACCGCTCAATTTTCGGTCTTTAGCTGTATAATTGATTATGGAAACTTATTGCAGAGGTTTATTAAGATATGAAAGCCATAGCTGCATATAAACCGTAAAGCCGGCCTTACGGTCATAAAGCCGGCTTTACGGAAACCGGATTTAAGCCCTTGCGGTGGCCGTGACTTATATGATCAAATATTTGAATATAATTAACTAATTTTTTTTGAAATAATATGTGACATCAAATCAAAATTTAAAATCCGTCGTGTTGGCCGTCGTTTTATCTACCAACGTTTAAAAATACCCCCGGGGCGGTCCTTGGTGTACATGAAGAGAGGAACATTTTCCGATATTCAGGTTGATCCTAGATTGAAACCCCTGGTGGCCTGAGGTTTTTGAAAAATCGGATTTTGGGCCTTAGTAATTTTTTTTAAATTTCATATTAATGACCAAAATTATGATTTCATTCGATTTTTACCCAAGTAACACAATGTAAGCACATTGTGCAACATAATGTCTTATATTTTTGTAACGCACTATGTGCAACATTATGTGCACATTTTGTACACATTTGATGGAAAAATGTCGACTTATTGTATGAAAATGAGTTTTGCACGTAAATTGGTCATTTTTTGGTCCATTTGTGCACAAAATGTATGACAAAAGTACACATTTCATTTCGTACGCATTTGGTTAATTGGGTAACCAACGTCCCTATAAATTCTAGGTATTTATTGATCATTTTTTCATATATTTTGATCCATTCTATTACCAAGAAGACAGCAAAGTGCCAAAAATCACAAAAAATCTCTGGAAACAACGTAAAACTACCAAAAAGTCTCAAATTTTAGTTCAATCATATTACATTATTATATTTTTGTTACCAACAGAATATGTGGATATTTTGAAGATTTTTTTAGCACCAGTTTCACACGAAATCGTACAAAAATTGCTGGGAGAGGATAGTCCATTTTTTTGAATTTTGGGCCGAAATCGCCAAAAGTGGCTCTATTTGAAGAGTCATATCTCGGGAACCACTCGACCAATCTGAAACATATGCATATCATTAGAAAGGTATTGAGGTCCACTACAAAAAAAGATAAGAGATGGTAGTTCGCGGAGGGTAGTCGTCGAAATTTTTTTAAATTGAAATTTCAAACTCAAATTGCAAACAATATGTTTTTACCTCCGCGAACCCTCTTTTATATTCTTCTTTTTGTAGTGGACCTCAATACCTTTCTAACGATATGCATATGTTTCAGATTGGTCGAGCGGTTCCCGAGATATGACACTGAGATTTTTGGCACTTTGCTGTCTTCTTGGTAATAGAATGGATCAAAATATATGAAATAATGATCAATAAATACCTAGAATATATAGGAATGGGGGTTAAAAATCGAATGAAATCATAATTTTGGTCAATAATATGAAATTAAAAAAATTTCACTATGGCCCAAAATCCGATTTTTCGAACACTTCAGGCCACCAGAAGTTTCAATCTAGGATCAACCTGAATATCGTAAAATGTTCCTCTCTTCATGTACTGCAAGGACCACCCCGGGGTTTTTTTTAACCGTTGGTATATAAAAATCGAACCACCCTAATGCACAACTGCGCATTTGTTTTTATTGGCTTGCGAAACGAGAATCTACAATGTGAAATGGACTTTTCTATCTATAGATTTGTATACAAACAATTATTGATTGCTGTAGAAATGGAATTCTATATATTCTATTCTGGATATTTCGACATTTCTTATTTGTTACTTTTCCGCACACCACGTGATGCGTGAAAGTATTGCGATTGGCCAAAATTTTGGAAACCCCAGAAATGAGTTTTCTATAACTTTGGAGCCCACAGGAATGCGGTGGAACCGTTTTTAGCTCATGTTGATGTGGGGCTGTGGCACGTTGTCTTTTGTCCGCCGTCCTTTGTCCGTTGTCACGTTTTTTGTTACTACGATAGCTCAAAAACGACTCCACCGATCGATTTCAAATTTTCACCATTATTTGAAAATTACACTGGTCGACAAGGTTTCTGACCCAGAGCAACGACATATATGGTGTTTTAGTACTTAGTGGCCTGAGTCAAAACCCCAAAGGATTTGGTCGGTTCGGTTCGATTTGTTGAGAAATCGACCAAAATCGATTTTCACCGTTTTTTGGCCCGAAAAGTCGAACATTTTCACATGTATCTCCAAAACTACGTATCACATCATGTTCAATGAATACGCGTTGGAAAGGTATTTTGATTCTATTCAATTTTCGTGCATAATACGTCCAAATTGATTGAGCCGCGTATTCATTGAACATGATGTGTCGATTTCTCGACAAATCGAACCGACCCGACCAAATCTTTTGGGGTTATGACTCACACCACTAAGTACTAAAACACCATATATGTCGTTGCTCTGGGTCAGACAAAAAGTTGAAATTTGTCGAACAGTGTATTAGACTTAGATCCCATTAAATTTTGAGCAATATTGGTATAGCCGTTTCGGCGCGCCATGCTCTCAAGTGAATATACGTTTATTGCCCCAAAAATGCCATTTTTGATCGAAATTACCACAAATAAGCCTACTAAATGTTTTTCGCGAGCCCATATTGCTTTCCTGAGCCAAATTATATTAGTTCTGAGATTCCCAATTACAATCATTCCATATTTGTGGTCATACAATAGATTGGATTCAGAAAATAGGTGGAATAACCGATTTTTGACTCACTGCTCCAAACCCATATAAACTGCTCATTTTGTAGAAAAAATGGTCTAAACAGAATTTGAGGCCGATTGGGTGGCGTTTTTTTGTAATTTCAATATGTTTACATTCACAATAAAACAAATTTCACAAATCACTTGATGGTTAAAAGTGCGGAAAAGTAAGCCTTACGCATGTAAGCCCATTTATTTTGATGTGGCTTTCACACTTATCATTAGAATGTTCATCAATATTTATAACATAAATATTTGGCACAATGTGGAAAATATTTCAATACAAAGAACACATACAATTGAGGTTTTGTTATTACTTTTCTGCACATGAAATGTGCTCAGAAAAAGTATTAGTTTCGCCTCAAAAATTCAACTCTACATAGCTTGAGTAAATGATTACCGATCGGGCTACAATTTTGACTAGAGTCTCTCATTTGTTCACCATGGGAAAAAATCTGTCTTTGTTAGCACTTTTTGATTTTGGATGCTCGGTTCTGGTACCTCCGGTGCAAAATGTCGTCGTCGTCGTCTGTGTATGTATGTGTTATTGTTAACACGATAACTCTCGAACGGAGTCTCAAATCCCAAAGTGACAAAAGCAAATTTGTTCAGTATTATTACCAGGTGTTTCCTATTGAATTTGAGCCAAATTGATCAAGCCGTTCCAGAGATATGTGCGTTCAAGAGCACGTGAGTAGGGTTTTCAGAATATTTTTAGAAAAAAACTGATTTTCACATTCTTGACTCTTCTGACCGTATTTTCCAATGAAAATGCATGCAGTTTGCGTCGTTTGAAAGATATTCAAGTTATCTTGATGTTTTACATATTCGAATAATGCACAAAATGTGTCTTCATGCCAAAAAATCATGGAACTTTTGTTGAAAATTAGCCATATTGCAGTAGTAATTTCACAGCGACGTGCATGCACTATAGTTAACATACCTTGTCCAAATACAGCACATTGTATGAAAAATAAAATTTTCTCCGTTTTCATGGCAAAAACAATACTTTATCTCTTGACTGGTCGACCAATTAAATGATTCAAGAGAAAATCAAAATCCCATATCAATTCGGAAAAGTCAGGATTAATTTATTTGTTTACATGGAATTACATTAGACGTCAATCGATATGACGATTTATGGTATTACGTTAAAAAACACTTTGAATTTACAAAATACGACAAAATACGTAAAAACATTTCAACATGAATTCTTCATGTTCGTAACAGACCAGCGAAAGAAAACGCGTACTGAGAGTGAATGTGACTTATGAGTGTACTAAATCCATTTCAACAAAAATACAACCAAAATGATCATTTTTTTTTGAATTCACCACACAAAAGCACACGGTGGTTAAGTGCATTCAACTTATGGAATATAAAATTCGATTCATCCTTTTTTCTTTCTCTCTCTCTATGTTTGTAGATTGGTGAATTGTTTTTGCTGTGGACGAGTTAATCTCACTAATTAATCGGTGTGGGTGCATATGAATGTTGTTGAATTTTTTTTTCTATTCATATATAGTTTCATTGAACTGGCCAAGCAAATAAACAAAGTCTGAGACAGACTAAAATCTGAAAGGACTAAAAAACGACATTTGATGGAAATTTGATGGAAATGTTGATAGTTATGTATAGAATATGTCAAAATATGCAATATTATACACCGTTGGAAAGATATTGACCCCCAGAATGCGAAAATATTTACTTTGGGACATTTTGAGTATAACGTAAAAATGAAAAAAATGGAAAACGGACACCCCTGGATTCAAACCCAATTATTGGGATGGGTATAAAAGTGTCCATATTTTTGATACAGCCAGATGAAAGGGCTTGAGGCCAGCTATCCGAAACCGGCTCTAACTCAAAAAAAATTGTAGACGTGTTTTCGAGATAATCGCGTTTAAAGATTCAAAAGTCGATTTCTATGATGAAAATACCTTCTTTCAAAAATGTTAAAGATACAAAATGAAGTAGGCCTCAATACCTTTCAATCGAGATCCGTGCGGTTTTTTTACCTCTCGAAATGGTTGAGATATCGATCGTCAAAATTTACCCTTACTTTTGCAAAAAGTTGAAAATTTCGACCAACCGACCCCGGATTTTTCTTAGTCGGACCTAAACTAATCGAACCATATTTAAATTTCTCAAATCCGGGAGGGTCGATGTGAATTTTGATCGATCGGGTATGGAATGGTCGTTGACTAATTTGCGTCATATCTGCACATATTTCAAATTAGATGCAAGAATTTGGTTTTTTATTATAGGCCATTAATTTAATTTCTATTGTTTTAATTTTTTTCAGTCTTATCAAACAATTTGACATGAATTATGAAAATAAAACACTCATATGTTTCCATTGGTTTTGAAAACACGATTGGTTTTGTCGGATTGTGCTAGAGGCTCCGTTTGTGATTTTTTAGAGGATTATTTTGTTCCCAAACCACTTAAAAAAATAGTGAAAATCCTTAAAACTGCATAGTTTACTTGGAAAATGCATTTGACAACGAAAAAGAACAATGAAATCCATTGTTCAAAAGTGTCAAATGTTAAGAAATATCATTTTTTTTTGTCAAATTCAAATTTTTTTGCGTTCATGCTTGTAACTCAACAACCGCTCAAGATAAAATCATAAGTTTTGCAGCAAATGAAAGCCTCCGAATGTTTTTTATGTCATGGTCTTATTGGATTGCTGTTTGAAGTGCGTTTTATTTTCGATTATCTAAACCCGCCAAAAGGCGGACCTATGGCACTAGAGGGTTAATGTTTAAAAAATGTCATGAACTAGTTATTCATTGGATAATATCTCACAAAAGGGGATTCAGAAGCACAATCTGTCATAGCCAATTGATTTTTCAAGACCAGTAGGAGCATTTGAGTGTTTAATTTTTATCATTCATTATCAAAATGTTATTTTTCAAAATTGAAGAAACAAAATCAATAAGTAGTTAATAATGGCCAACCCTATTTTAGGCAATTTCCACAAATTGTCTGTCAAAATGCCTATCATTTGATTTCTGTCCCAAACTCAAAATGTTTTAAAAGTTAACTCAAGGTTCTCTTCAAATGTTCCACGCTGGATAATTTTTCTTCAACAATAGAGTTCTCTCATAAACACTTTTCATTCAATATAAAATGTATGCAGCTAAATACATAATTTAAAACATTGTTTAAAATGCTTGCTAAAATTGTGAACAAATGTAACCAATTTTCAACGGCTTAAAAGAACGTAGTTTTTAGAAGCCTAGGACAATGTATTGAAATGTAAAACTGAACTCGTTTAAACGAATCGTATCAAGTTTGAAAGTAAAACCATTTTGAGCACTAGTATTTACTATTGTTAGTGCTAGCAAAACTATTGTTAGTGGAACGTATTCCTAATTACTGTTTTATTTTTCTCGGTTATTCATTCACGATTGGATCAATATGTGATCTCCAGCTCTTTAGTTATTCCAATGCTTTTACGTTCTTTTATATCGAGTGGAAATCGGTGCAGTGTTAAATTACGTAGTCTCTCCGTGCATTCAATTATTTCGACATGTTATTTACAATGTGCAGTCTGATGCCCGTTCCAAGTGCTTCCCTATAATTTTTATAGGGCCCTATAATTTTTTAAGTACCATATTTGTTGAATGTATTATTGAACTTTCATTGCAAAAACTATCTATACAGATTATTATGGAGTTCTGACGTTAAATTTTCATTATATTCGTATTTTGGTCTATTCGGGAGCGATTTTAAAGTTATAGAGCCCTATAAAAATTATAGGGGCCCTATAATTTTCAAAATCACTGAAATTTCCAATACCGATCATTTCCTCAACTAGAATTTATCCAAAAATGAATACCTATCGAAAATTAAGCCGGTTTGGTTCATTCAAGAAGCAATTTTTCCTCGAAAATTACGAAAATCGAGCAAAAAACTCAGAAAATTCAATTTTTGTGGCATAGAAAAATTCCATAAAGGGTAGGGAATATGATATCACTGTCTTCAGCAGAGTTGTGGATCTTGACGCGACGAAAAAAAAATCTGATGGGTCGACCCCAAAAAAACACTCCAAGAAGGTCCGGATTCACCCCAAATATTAGTATTTTTGGGAGGGGTTTTCACCCTTCAGGGATGATTTTTTTGGTCGACTCCCTAGGGGCAAATTTTCGTCACGTCAAGACCTACAACTTTGCTTAAGACAGAAAACCCAAATTTATAACCGTTTAGGAGATATAAAGATGGGTTATTTTGGAAAAGTTCGTCATTTTAGTGAGGAATATACCATTTTGTTAAGAATCATATCTCCCAAACGGTTGAGAATTCGGGTTTTCTGTCTTAAACAAAGTTGTAGGTCTTGACGTGACAAAAAATTTCCCCTGAGGGACCTTCTGGGAGTGTTTTTTGGGGTCGACCCATCAGATTTTTTTTTTCGTCGCGTCAAGATCTACAACTTTGCTGAAGACAGTGATATCATATTCCCTACCCTTTATGGAATTTTTCTATGCCACAAAAATTGAATTTTCTGAGTTTTTTGCTCGATTTTCGTAATTTTCGAGGAAAAATTGCTTTTTGAATGAACCAAACCGGAGAAAATTTCAGTGATTTTTAAAATTATAGGGCCCCTATAATTTTTATAGGGCTCTATAACTTTAAAATCGCTCCCGAATAGACCAAAATACGAATATAATGAAAATTTAACGTCAGAACTCCATAATAATCTGTATAGATAGTTTTTGCAATGAAAGTTCAATAATACATTCAACAAATATGGTACTTAAAAAATTATAGGGCCCTATAAAAATTATAGGGAAGCACTTGGAACGGGCATGACTACGTCTATGATTGATTGGACCCTATAATAAGTATGTTCAAATATTCAAAGCGCTCACGATGTTGTCTGTTGTGATCATGCTTTCGTATATGTATGAATACCATTGATTTTTGGTTCAATTACAAATATTAGTGAACCTTAGAAACGTTAAAGATAAAGAGCAATCGATCATCTTCAGAATTCGCATTTTACACTGATTATATCATGAATCACAAGGAGAATAAAACAATTAAATGGAAAATCTCAAACAAAGTAAAAACATTATAATGCCTAAAATTGATTTCCGGCATAAAGGTTGAACAAATTTTATTTGTTATAGCTTTTTCCAGCCATGGTTAATATTGGTTACTAAGGTCTTTATGAGCAAGTCTGGACTTTTTCTCTCAGTGCTTGATGGAATGATCAAATTGTTCCGATTTAAAATTGTATGCTTCAGACAATACTTCTGTATTGTGTGAACTAAATGTTTTCAATTTTAAGAACATTTAGAAGCAAAAACGTAATATTCCCAGTTGAAATTGCAATTTTGGTAGCAATGTTGGTAGCAAAGTTCCAAGTCATCGCGTATGCGTGTGTTTAATTGTATTCTCCAATGGACAGCTGATGCTCTGATGTTTGAGTGTGAACCCATTACATTGAATATTTTCGAAGGTTCCATTTGATCTGTTTCGTTAAATCATTCATAAAGTCAAAATAACAAACCAATTTCAATTAAACCCATGAAGACTTCGCATCATTTTAAACTTTTCGGACGACACCAAGGCGATTTTGTGTCGCTCTCCAGTTTAAATAGGTGCTATTCTGAGTGAATATTTTGGATATCAAGTGCCCCTAGGAAAATGTTATGTAATTTAAATTTCTTAAATTTTATTTCCGCCATGATGCAGAAAAAAATGCCAACATCAAAATTAGCAAGGCGATGGTGTTTCCCTATCAGGATTCAATTTCCAATTTTTCTTAACCTATATGTTTTGGTTGTGCGCAGGTTTTTTTTAAATATTCATTTTATTGTGATACATTTTGTGATTTGATTTTGTTTGCATCGATTTAAATGTGCTTACAGGCATACGAAGCTTAGGAAATTTTCATGGTAAATGAACCATCAGTAAAAAAAGTTCGAATTACATATAATTTCTCGTATAATACTGTATGTAACAAAAGAACGCAAATAATCAATTAAAAAGCGCAGAAAACGAAAGCGATTCGCTTGAGATTGATTGGCCAAATAAATATAAAATTCAGGAACTCCATCATGTGAACACGCACTGCACGGGCATGAATCAGTAAAAACATAACTGTGCCCCTTCACATGTTTTTCAGCAACAACAACAATAACAACAACAACAATAACAATAAAATTACATTAAAAAGAGAACAAACCAATTGTAACAACACAAATTGCTTGTGTACTATTATCACACTGTGCTCAATTTTACACTAAACTCAATGTATAGTAGTAGTCAACTCATGCGCTTTGGTAAAATATATTTATAGGGCCAAACATTGCACGTTGAACAAGTGCAAAAAAATATGAGAAAAACACAATACCTGAAGTATTACTTAACTAAAAATTTGTATGCCCCTTTTTCCTTCTCTTTTCTTTTGCGTTTTTCTAGCATGAATGTACATAACATCGAATAAAACGGCCTACAATTTGTAAATCACTAGCCACACACTGGCCGATTCATGGAAAAGAAATTCGTTGTTTCATTTTAGCAAATTCTCAGCCATTGGAATTTTTGATATATATCCGTTCATGCAAAACTATTATTTTCTTCAAAAAAAAGAAATGAAAAAAATCAATCATTTCGTTATCTATCTTCACTGGAGTTAACAAGCAGTTATAGATTCAAATTGTATTACACAAATAACAAAGCTTATAAGTAGTCATTATAATGAAAGAACTGTGAAGCAATGCGATACGTCATTCTCTTTGTTCTCACTTCATCAATTGAATCAGCTAATACATATAGATCAGATATGTTCGAATAATGAAAGTTCACCGAAGATCGCAAATATGTTCGTTAAAATAGTGTCCGAAATTTATATCGCTCACATCAACATCATCGCAACAGCTTCACGTGTTGGATTATGCATTGTTCTTTCTGGTGGCGACTTCTGTGTAAAATATCGAAATACAGTAAGGTCACGCAAATGGAAACACCTGATAATGGAAACCACCGGATAATGAAAACACTTTTGGGAATACATATACTAACTGGTGGACTCTAAAATGGAAACACCACGGACTCGCTAATGGAAACTTTTCAAAAAATTTCACTCTTTTCAATACAAATCTTCCGTCTTGAACCTACAAAATACATTCAAAAGTCACATCTATCAAATGTGGGTGTATTTGGACTCATCTAAAAACAGAAGAAATTTGTGTGGGTAAAATTTTCAAGAATTTCAAGAAAAGAGCAAAAATTCATGAAAACTGACAATTACGAGGTATGTTCTCAGGGGAAAATTGATTATAATGCTCTGAAATATTTTGTTGTAAAAGAAAACAGTGTGAATATGAATGACAACGTGTTTTTGAAGAGTATCTGATAAAGGAAACGATTCGATAATGGAAACAACCTGTGCTTCAAAATTGTTTCCATTAGCGAGACCTTACTGTAATGGATCGATTCAGGGATTAAAATTTGTACATGCTCTGAACCGATTGAATCGATTGCAACGCAAACTATGTATATTATTCAACCAAATGCAATACTCTTCTTGTTAGTGCTTATTTTATATTGCCGTTACTTGTGCACTTCGTTCGCCTTCATTTAGTATTTGTACTTGTTTGTCAAGTATACTGAAGGTCATTCATTTTTAGGTTATGCGAAAACGTTGATGTTTATGTTTACGTACATTTTGTTGTATGATATTGCTTTTTTACCACTGTTGCCATTATATTCGTTGTTTTTTTTTCCTTCTCTTTTCTGTGTAAATATATATATTCCACTTCCGATGTTTAATTTATGCGTTTAATATATACACTATACGAATTGAAACAAAAAAATATTTCAATTGAAAACCAAAATAAAATGTATGTTTTCACTGTGTTTTCTTTATTGACTCAATAGAAATCAAAAGATCATGGTACCTTCTACAATTCCCAGAATTGTTGAACAGTACATATTAAATAGAAGACCTTAAAGAAACAATTTTGAGTATGAAATTAAATGGACGAGATAAGCATCCGTCACTACTAGATCGTTTGGCCTTGGAGTTATTTTAAAAACATTATGATGCATTGATATAATCCAAATTCGGGTATGAACTTCTTGAGGAATGAAAAAAAGCATTTTTGATCGAACCCAGTGCAACGAATTTGACATACAATAGTACATTCAATCGATCACCCATTCATTCACTGATCAAACTGTGTGCAGTTTAAATTATTGACTCAATAACTAAACAATATTATGGCGACAGTAAGTGCAATAGCCACTGCATTGAAAGTAACAAGCATTGTTTACAAATATATATGACGTATAAAAATGGGCCATGAATCTCAAACATTGCAATTGTGCCAGTAATTATTCTTGACATGGATTATCAAATAATATAGAGATAAATCAAGTACTTACGTCTGGTGAAGCTAAACAAGTACACAGCAGTGTCCATGTCACTATAAGTAGGTATCGATTCATCATTTTACTGGTTTTTTTCCTAAAAAGTTTGAATAGAAAATAAAATTAGTATAAGTATGCAAGTGCAGATAGAATTTTACAGAAATGTCACAGTATTTGGATAGGTGTCCAGCCTGTAACCGTAGGATGATTAGTATCTCATAGGCCTATCAGGTTCAACACTAATCATAACGGTATCTGTGCTCTTGCCCACGTATGTTTTATAATGTACTTTTAAAAAATGATTTGCACCTTTAAAATGAGTGTAAATGAGTATGATTGCAAAATGTTGCAAAAATCAGAGGAATTTTGAATACAGATCATTCCTATACATCTATAGATGTATAAGCTAGAATGAAGAGTTGCGAACATTCCATTCCATCTAAAAAAAATATATATTTGAGTTCAGAGCAGTTCGACGCAAAACCAGTTGAATACAAAAAATTATTAATTCATTGTTAGTATTCAATTGTTGAATTTATATTTTTTCTCATTTATTCATTTTTGTCACCATCGGTTTGATACCCATCTCATTTAAATGCTTATACGCTGATTATAGAGGATATGTGTGCACTGTGGACCCCCAATAATATTTCAGAATATTATTTTGTATTTCTTGATTTTTTCAAAAAAAAAATTTGGTTCCACGTCAAAATTGTACGAAATGTGCACTGTGGACACCAAAATTACGTTCCCTATGGACCCCTCTTTTTTACTCTAGAAACCTCATTCACACCATATTATTGTGTCTAAACGATCCGAAAACGTCACTGAAGCAACATAATTATGTAAATTTAAATGTGTTTAAATGCTATTTTTTATATCTTGTAGAATGTCCCGTCTGCCGATAAAATCTGAGCGCGGCATAACCGATCATGAAGCGTTGCTCAAAGCAATTGAAGGCATCAAAGTGGATTAAAAATCGAAACATCAGATTTCTCGTATATCGACAATTCCACACGAAATCGAACAATTTTTTGCATGATGGGCCTCCGATTTGGTTTGAGCATGCTATTAGTTTCTTATTTTTGTTAAAAAATGAGATAGCCAAAATTTTAACTCATTCTGTAAACTGGTTTTCTGGCGAAGACTATCGAATTGTTCGATTTTTTTTGAAAACACGTAAAAGACATCAAATTAGAGCAAACATAACTGCACTAATGCACTGAATTTTACGAAATTAAATTAGTTTTTTTCGGCACAAATTTCATATCACAAAGAACAGTGTTTCATAGATATATCATTTTTGGACTGTCACTTTGTTTCTATGTAATTTGACGTCTCATTTCCACTGAGACTCAGTGACAGTCCAACGTGATAGTATGTTCTTTTGTGTTGAGGGGAAATTCCCATTTTGTCGCTCTGTTCATGTAATAATTGTGTTCAAACTTTATCAGAGTTTTTGGTACTCTGCTTATGGGTTATGCATAGTTTGAGAGTAATTGGTTCACTTTTTCGTGTACTTTTAGTACAAAAAATCTATAAAATCGGCGTTCTGAGGTGAAAATTCCCGTTTTTTGACTGGAAGTGCAGAAACAAAGGATATTTTACATCTTTTGATGGTATGTCAGTTTATTTGGTTCAAATTAATCCGATTTGATGTGCGTATGGTCACAGTGGACGGCAGTCCACACGAGTGACGAAAGCACCTCTAGTGCGAAAAGTCTACTCAGTATATATACAGCAAGTTTCGAACTTTGTATCTATGAGTCCGATCGATTTATGTCATATACCATCGGAAAGGTCTTTGAAAATTAGCGCAAAAAAAGTATAAACACTCGAAATATTACCAACCACAAGTCGAGATATCGCGGTAGGAAAATATTTTTGAAGCTGATATTTTATGATTTTACGCGTCAATACAAATCCAACGAAACTCAAACCATTAAAATTGGATCATACGTTGAAAAGTTATGGCCATTTGAAATTTATTCGTGGGGCCTATATCTAATTAATAATCAATTTATATAATAATTTATGTGAGGGTCATACATTCTGACGCAGGGGTCCCAGGGGTCCCATAACCCAAGTATGGAAATTTTTGAAAATTAAAAAAAAACCTTTTTTCTGTGCATCCTAGATATGTGACTCTCGGAGAAAAATGTAGCCAGGGAAAAATTAGTGCGATTTCATATAAAAAAAACTTCAGAACTGGTTGGAAAAGAAGAGAGATATTGCATTTTGAATTTGACACATTTTGGCGCATTTTCATCAAAATCAGCTAAAATGATGAAAAATCTTCGATATACGTAATATAATAAAGTCATATATGGACCGAAATTTAGTGAGGAACGTCGCAGTCGTACGCAAATTTTTTCACATATCTTTGTAACTACCTACGAAACTCTATAATTTCACGAATGCAAATGGTTTAGCCCTCTGAGGTTTCCATTTCGCCCAAACACACATTTTTTCTTACTCACATACTCTATGAGTTACAGCCGTTCAAAGGTGAGTAACGTCACCGATTTTGGAAGTGAATTTGGACATTTGTACTACATTTTCACAAAAGTTAGCAAATCTAGACGGTAGTTTTTCTTCATCTCTTCTATGAAACATAAATAAAGGACCAATTTATGATTTCCAATAGAGAAATTTCACAAAAATATATTTTCTTGCAATCTGAGGCTCTGAATGTGTGGTGAGTAACGTCATACAAAAAAGTGAGGAACGTCACCTTGCGAATTCACTCAGTACTGTCACATCTGTCGCAAAAGAAAGACGTGCATTGAACGCTGTGTTCTTATTTTGTCTATTCAGCTACTACAGTTTAATAAATCGCATATTCGCATTTTTATTTAGAGTTCGAATCTTATTTAATTTAATTTTTCCTCCGTGGCGAGAAATAAAAAAAGGCATTCGCTTACACTAGCCTCGAGAAAGAGGAAAAGAAACGATCACAATATCGATTTTTACAATTCGATTCAAGTGCCACTAACAAATAAATTCAACGCTCTTCAAACAGACGCTGATAAAATGAAAACTGAAACTCAAACACAAACACCAAAAGTCATCATATCGCCGCTTGTTGTCACCGACCATTCTACGGACATCGACAAAATCGCAAAAGAATTAAATATCAATTATCGAATGATAATATTGAGTGTCGGTCGTAAAATCATATTCGATTCTGCTGATGATAAAAAGAAATTTCATGAACATTTGGTGAAAGCAAAAACACATTTCTATTCGCATCCAGACAACGAAAACAAAAAGTTGAAACAAAAGATATTATCACTAGCCTGCAAGCAGAGCACAGCATAACGCCATCGAAAGTAATAATGTTTAATACAGAATCACCGAACAAAACATACTTATGTCACTTCAACAAGAACGGAGTTGATATGAAACGACTCAATACAGTCACAACCGTTTACCACCACATCATCAAATGGATGCCATACAAGCCAAGACAGAAGACACAATGTTATCGTTGTTGTATGTATGGTCATGGCGCCTCCACTTGCAACAGATTCGTAGTGTGCTTGCTGTGTAGTGGTAGTCACGAAACGAAGAATTGTTCTCTGTCGACCGATACAAGCAATACAGCATATAAATGTTTCAATTGTTTATCAGCACAACTGCAGCACAACCACCAAGCAAATGATCCATCGTGTCCGTTTCGTACAAAGTACGAATTAGCACGGAGCAACGCGCGTGGGAAAAATAAACGCAAACCACTCTCTCAATCGTACACACAACCTGAAGCACTACAAAAATTCGTCATCGCACCAACAACACCACCGTTCAAAGCAACATTCGCATCACAGCTAGTATCGTCTTCTATCACATCAACACAAGCAAAAGCACAAACACAACCAAAAGCAAAGTCATCGACATTTACAAAGTCACAACAATCGAATTCAAGCAACAACAACTCTAACGACTTGTTTACCATCGAAGAGCTGACAGATATTCTGTTTAACAGCATCAATGAGCTTGAACAATGCACGTCAAAATTCGATCAATTCTACGCAATGTCTGCAAATAATCAATTAAAATTAATGTTCTGGAATGCTCAAAGCATTGCAAATGTTCCAAAACAAACACAACTCGAAATGGCTCTTGAATCGCAGAAAATCGATATTATATTGATCGCTGAGACATTCCTTAAGCAGCATCACACTTTTACGATAACAAATTTCACCGTTTATCACAACGATAGACATGCTCATGGTGGAGTCGCAATTGCAATAAGAAATTCAATTCAACACAAAGTTTGTGATCCAATCAACATCGAAAACATCAGCATCGAGTTAAAAATTAACAACATTTCAACGCGTGTCACAGCAGCTTACTGTCTAAAATCATCACCACACTTCTCCAATGATATCGAACTACCAACATGCAGTTTATGATTTTCGGAGATTTCAACGCAAAACACACCGCTTGAAACTGCCGCTCTGATAATTCGGCTGGTAATTTGCTTTTTGCGCTCCAACAAATTAGTGGTTTTATGATATATCACCCTGATAGCCATACACATTACCCTCATTCGGGACGAACGCCATCCACCATCGATTTACTTTTATCCAATGTTAATTTCGCTTTTGATTTATCGACATACCATTACCAAATGCAATCGGATCATGCTCCGATCAAAAGTTCCAGCAGCGATACCGAACGATTGGAACGTAAAATTTTCGATTACAATCGCGCCGATTGGAATATATATCAACGTTTCATCAGTAATCAAATAAATTCCATCACAGAGTTTAATTCACCGTCTGAAATCGATACAGCTATCAAAAAATTTACTGATCTGATCACCACCGCAAGATCAACTAGCATTTCATTACAATCAATCAAAACTCATTCATCAATTTCAGCGCACACAAAGCAAATCATTCAGCTCAAAAACACCTTGAATCGTCGATGGCAGCGAATGAGTGATGGTATTCAAAAACAACTCGCCAAACGTGAGCTAAATAAAATTCAAATTTTAGTCAAACAAATGGTATCCAGTGACTGCAATATCTCTGTTGCTAAACAACTCAGTGGCATCAAGAAAGGCGCAAAGAAATTGTGGAAATTATCGAAACAAGCCAGAGGCAAAATCGAAAATCACGTGAGCAAAATCAAAATTGTTGGTCTCCAAACGGTCGGCGATGATGACAAAGCGAACTATTTAGCAAAGATTGTCGAAAATTCACACCATATCACAACGTCCTACACTAACGCATTCGATTCCGAGGTGAATAGTTCGATCAATGCATTCAACAGATTTTCGCATTTTGCTTGCCCACATCCACCTCATTGAACGCGACGAAGTTGAATCAATTATCAAATCACTCAAACCGTTCAAAACACCAGGCCCAGACTCCATTCAAAACGTTCTGATTAAAAAATTGCCGCCGTCGGGCAGAGCTGCGATTTTCACTGTATGCGTGCTCGCACTAATTCAGCTGTGCTTTCACACAGACTGCTTCTATTTTCTATGTGCGCGCACACAACAGCAAATTGAATTTTAAATTTGACAAACTTCAACCGAAATGTAAAATTTGAAAAAATATACTGATGTGTGCGTGCACATAGAAAATAGAAGCAGTCTGTGCGCCGCACACTGTGTGTGAATGCACAGCTGAATTGGTGTGAGCACGCATACAGTGAAAATCGTAGCTCTGCCGTCGGGTATCGATTTAATCACCAAAATCATCAACAAATGCATCGAAAAAAATCATTGGCCAAACAGTTTTAAAATTGCAAAGGTAATACCGATGTGGGGCTGTGGCACGTTGTCCGCCGTCCGTTATCCGGTGTCACGTTTTTTGTTACCACGATAGCTCAAAAACGACTCCACTGATCAGTTTCAAATTTTCACCATTTTTTGGAAATTATTAGACTTAGATTCCATCCAATTTTGAGCAGTATTGTAGTAGTCGTTGACCACTGATTTTTCACACATTGATTCGAACCCATATAAACTACTTATTTTGAAGAAAAAAGGGGTCTAAATAGAATTTGAGGCCAATTGGATCAAGTTTTCTTGTAATTTTAATCAAATAAAAAACCTCTCAACGAGGTAAAAATCGAGTGACAAAAGCAAATACAAAACACAAAATTTGTGCCGAAAAAAAAGTCATTTGAATTTTGTAAACAATTTTTCAGTGCATTTGTTCATTCGGTGCGTTGCGATACGTAAACAAAACACAATTTCAGCAACGCTCCGAACGCACTAATGCACTGAAAAATTGTTTGCAACACTCAAATGACTTTTTTTTCGGCACAAATTTCATATCACAAATTTTGTGTTTTGTATTTGCTTTTGTCACTCGATTTTTACCTCGTTCAGAGGTTTTTTATTTGATATCATAGATTTTGGCAATACACATTGAAATTATATTAAATGAGACCACAAACTGAATATTGACAATGAATGTCTTGCATTTCCGAATTTTTGCTATTATTTTGCATTGTACGAGTGAAAATTTATTGAAAATACTGATTACTTTGGATGAAAATTTAATTTGGCTCTCTGTAATTTGCTGTAAAAATCAAATTAAATATTATTACAAGTATTTGATCCCCGAAATTAGGGTATGTACCAAAAAATGCATTTTTCGATGTTTTCAGGGTGATTTTTGAATAATTATGCCAATATCTCGAAAAAACGAATTTTGTGGGATATATGCGATATGGCTTATTTTAGACCAGGTCTAGGGCCAATAACTCTGAAAATATGAATCAAAAGTCTCGGGCCATTTTCGAGCAAATGGCCAACAAGTGGAGAAGAAATCGCCAAAAAATGGCGGTTTTTCAGTTTTTGGCCAAGAATGGCCTACCAAGTTGAAAATTTAAAATTCAAGTGGGTGTCATTTGGAAGCTTATCTCAATACCTTTCCAACGATATGCGTATGTCTGAGAAATATCAAGTGGTTCGGCCACAGTGGCTGTGGCCGTGGTGGTCACTTTTTGGCCTCTAGAGGCCGGCCACGGCCAAGATGGCGGCCAAATCAAAAACTTCCAGAACAAAAGTTGCTTAGTTTTTCATGTACTACAATCCCTGAAAGTTTGAAAAAAATCGGGAGATGGTACGAACATACATACATACATACATACATACATACCCAAAAAATATTATAAATTGATAGATGGAGGCGCCACGAATAAAATTCAAATTGCCATAACTTTTCAACGTATGGTCCGATTTTAATGGTTGGGATGTTGTTGGATTCGTATTCACGCGTAGAATCATAGAATATCAGGTTCAAAAATATTTAATCTATTTTTACCCGGGTTATGGCCGAAATTTTTCCACCGCGATATCTCCACTTGTGGTTGATAAAATTTCGAGTGTGTATACTTTTTTTGCGCTAATTTTCAAAGACCTTTCAGATGGTATATGACACAAAACGCTCGGACTCATAGATACAAAGTTCGAAACTTGCTGTATATATACTGAGTAGACTTTTCGCACTAGAGGTGCTTTCGTCACTCGTGTGGACTGCCGTCCACTGTGATCAAGACTCGTCCACAGGCACGGTTTAGAGACCTTGTATCGATCTGAAATTTTGCACATATCTTTGTCTTGACCCAAAAAACAAAACTGGGGGGTGACCCCCAACACTTTACGTGAAAAAATCAAAGAGGGCCACCCTAATATGCATAGTATTCCATTGTTTCCTCCATTCCCGAATGTTCAGTTCCTTCAATACTAATTTCCATCTCAATTGCCTTGTGCCAGTTGTCAACCGGAAGCAGTGGTCTTGTAGATTCTGATACAAAAACATTATCACAATTTTTTGAAAATACCAAGTCCAATACATTGCCCGCTAGATTTTCCATATTACACAACTGTTGAAAACCACTATCTAACATTGTATCACAGACCGCAATTTCGGCTTCACAGGATATTTTCAAAAGATTATTGAAAACTACGCCTTGATAGCGAAGCCACTTAGTGACCTGCGAGAAAAGAGGTCACATTTGTCTTTTGCCCCGAGCAAAGACACAGTTTTGAATCTCTTAAGTAAACAAAACACAATTTCAGCAACGCTCCGAACGCACTAATGCACTGAAAAATTGTTTGCAACACTCAAATGACTTTTTTTTCGGCACAAATTTCATATCACAAATTTTGTGTTTTGTATTTGCTTTTGTCACTCGATTTTTACCTCGTTCAGAGGTTTTTTATTTGATATCATAGATTTTGGCAATACACATTGAAATTATATTAAATGAGACCACAAACTGAATATTGACAATGAATGTCTTGCATTTCCGAATTTTTGCTATTATTTTGCATTGTACGAGTGAAAATTTATTGAAAATACTGATTACTTTGGATGAAAATTTAATTTGGCTCTCTGTAATTTGCTGTAAAAATCAAATTAAATATTATTACAAGTATTTGATCCCCGAAATTAGGGTATGTACCAAAAAATGCATTTTTCGATGTTTTCAGGGTGATTTTTGAATAATTATGCCAATATCTCGAAAAAACGAATTTTGTGGGATATATGCGATATGGCTTATTTTAGACCAGGTCTAGGGCCAATAACTCTGAAAATATGAATCAAAAGTCTCGGGCCATTTTCGAGCAAATGGCCAACAAGTGGAGAAGAAATCGCCAAAAAATGGCGGTTTTTCAGTTTTTGGCCAAGAATGGCCTACCAAGTTGAAAATTTAAAATTCAAGTGGGTGTCATTTGGAAGCTTATCTCAATACCTTTCCAACGAAATGTGTATGTCTGAGAAATATCAAGTGGTTCGGCCACAGTGGCTTTGGCCGTGGTGGTCACTTTTTGGCCTTTAGAGGCCGGCCACGGCCAAGATGGCGGCCAAATCAAAAACTTCCAGAACAAAAGTTGCTTAGTTTTTCGTGTACTTCAATCCCAGAAAGTTTGAAAAAAATCGGGAGATGGTACGAACATACCCAAAAAATATTATAAATTGATAGATGGAGGCGCCACGAATAAAATTCAAATGGCCATAACTTTTCAACGTATGGTCCGATTTTAATGGTTGGGGTGTTGTTGGATTCGTATTAACGCGTAAAATCATAAATTATCAGGTTCAAAAATATTGGATCTATTTTTACCTGGGTTATGGCCGAAAAACTGAAAATTAGCCGAAATTTTCCCACCGCGATATCTCCACTTGTGGTTGGTAAAATTCCGACTGTGTATACTTTTTTTGCGCTTATTTTCAAAGACCTTTCAGATTGTACGAATGAAAGGAACAGCGTGATTGTTGACATCACATTTTTTATTGATTTAATAAATGAATTCGCACATTTTCCAATTTTATACTTAAGCTTTTTCACAGTCATTGGTATCACACGATGTAGCAAACATATTATGATTAAAAATAACGCATCCGAAGATTCTGACAGATATTCAGAAGCAAATCAGTCCTAAACGCCACATTTTTTTCTCATAATGATGTAATTCAAACGTAAGAAATTTCGACATATCGCAAGTGATAATCGAAATTTACATAAATGAAACAACTTAACTTTTCACCCCGAAAGGTTTATAACGAATTTTAATAAAACAAAATCCAAACCAAAGTGTTAACTCCAAGTTGACTAAGTCACACGTTTTTTTTATTGACATATGAGTTTTATTGATATGTTTAAAAACGTTTTCAAATGATGTTTTGATTTTAGTCTGTGTTCCCTGTGGAATAAAAACATATAATTATTGCCGTTTGTGTTATGAATGTGGCTTTTGTTCAAGCAAAATAAAACCTTGACCAAGCACATTGTGCACATTGAATTGCGTAAAATTGACAAATGTTGAATTCATCAGTATGAGCGTTCTCAACAGTAACAATGAATACTCATTGTAGATTGTAGTATAAATGAAAAACAAATGCAAGTAAGTTTGTTTGCATGTGATCGTCCAATGACCTCAATAGCACCAAGATCAGTTAAAGTAGACAAAATGCAGTCCTAGTGATCCATTGATGGTTTTGTTAACATTTGTTCTAGCATTTGTTTGCCACACCTTTCATATCAATTGTAAATATTTGAGTAAAACCGTATACTATGTTACGGATGATTGGACTGCCAAAATATGCTACATCAAAATTTTACAAGATGAAATACAGATACAATTTGAACGAGACAAGACTTAGAATAAAGATTCAACTTTTCACACTTCGAATAAATATGCCCATCTGAACTTATTTCAAACATCCAAGTCCGTCCTCGTAATAGATCCGGTCAGTTCGGACTATCCAAAACGGACAGGCTGCCAAAAATGGATAATCGTGCTTTTATTTTTTCTCGAAGGTAATATGCCAGTTGTTTCAGTATGCCACTAGCATTCGATGTGATAAAATATTTAAACTTTCATTGGGGAATGCAGTTTTATATTATGCTTTTTCTTACAAACGAAATATTACCACAGAAACGTGCTTTCTTTGAGTACAACACTATTTACCACCGGAATAGGAAAAGATTGTGAAAAAAATAGGTGCTGCATAATAATTATTAAGAAATTATGTTTTGTTGTATCAAAGTGAGATATAAAGAATGTATGCTGCGGCAAAAACAAAAACAAAATTTCCCTGTGAACCGAATAAAACAATGAAATAGTTCTTCCGTTACGTGCAATTGAAATCTGCTAGAAACCTATAATGCATTCAATTCAAAACCGAGCAAATAAAACAAAATCGCACACAAATGCATAAGTTCGGAATCCAAATTATTTGAAACAATCTAACAATTGTTTTTTGTAATATTTCCTCTATTTTTAGATCGCTTTTTTGACATCAGATTTAGACGCTCATAACCTGGGATAGTGCCTTTTATCAATCAAACTTCTTCTTTTTTTTAAACTAAAAAAGCAACAATTATGTGAATAATGTTGTGACTTCTCTGTTTGTACTTAGGAATGATTACATGATAAAATTAGATTAACCGGTTTATTAGAAACAGGAAGTTGATGGTACCGCAAAAAGAAACAATAATAATTAATTGAATTATGCATTTTGAAGATGTTTTCTCTCTTGAATTAAATAACACGTATGAAAATGCGTCAGTTAAACGGGAAGGAACTTCAGAAATAAACACAACCTGCAATTAAATAGAAAATGAAATTTTTCTCATTTATAGGTCGAAAACGATGAAAATATAGACAACTGGGACTTTCGATTTATTACTTTCTATCTGTGGCCTTTCTCATGCAATTTGATTAGCATCTCATGATTATAATGCTTGAAATTAACTATAATTGATGTTTCGTCAGAACTATATAGGAATCAGAAATATAATGAGCATCATTCAACAACAGACATTTCAAATTGTTGCGCAAACTAAAACTAACTAATCACACAGATTTTACACTTCTATGTACTTAAACCAATATTTGCTGATCATTGTCCATTTTATATGTAAACAGCGATGTTGTATTCAGAAGATGACGCGTGCGTACGTGAGAAGAATGACAAGGAAATCTAGTAAATTATTCATTGAGAATCATTAAATAGATCCGGACATGAAGACTCAGAACGTGAAGAGGTGCAAACAGAACGAATGCTTTAATTAAGCATGTTGCTCACAAACTAATTGCAGGAATGGCATAGCCAATTCAACTAGCCGACGAACCTTCAGTGTCAAAGCATATTAGTAGCTAGACGATGAAAAAACACTTATTTTTTCAGGAAAGTACATCTGAAAGGTGGACAACTTCTCTGAAAACTGCAGTGTTGTCATCTTTTTGATATTTGCGCGCAGTGCTTTAATGAGCTTAGTACGTGCGCCATCCAAAAAATTGACTGATTGTAAAACAAATAAATGTTTTTAATAAAAATCTATACGCATTCCGAAGGCATTTTCAAGGTAAATTTGACGTGAGTAATTTAACTGGTTTTTTTACTATCGTTGAAGTAAACTTAAAGCTTTGCTTTAAAAAAAGCAAATGCAATATTGTCTTTAGAGGTATCACTTTCCTGCTTTGTATTGAACATCATGAAGATTTAAGGTGAGTCAAATAATAGTTATAATTGCACACATTTTCGATGATATTTATGATATTTTAGAACTAATAGAACATTTATTATACAGACAAACGTCTCTGTTAATACTCACCGGATCCAAGTAGTTGAATGATTTTAAAGATTACACAGAACGAAGAATGTTGATGCGTTTGAAGAAGAAATTTCGTGCGTGACGCTAAATTTGATGTTACTTGTCCCTGGGGCGTATCTGTGCCTGTGGTAACAATTGGTAAACAACCCTGAAGCTTTTTGGTGTCTGGTTTGATATGATGAACTTTTTTTTATAATTGTACATTCACAGAATCACATTCAGTTTAGAATAGATACGAGAAACAAATATACGAATACAGCGATAAGTTGACGTTTAATTTTGTATAAAATATATTTTATTTAAAACACTCAAATTATTATATGGATTTAATTCATTGGATAATTCTCAATCACACATTGCGTTGAATCACACAAGAATTCCAATGAAATTCCGGGTAACTTCAGGCACACTTCACAGATCAATATATTTATAACAACGCACTACCACATATAATGTGTATGGTGTTTGTTGGTTTCAATCCATGAACATAACATAATTATGTTTAACAAGTTCGAAGTTTAACTTATAGATTCAACCTGTATTTCATTCCTCTGGGATGATTTTTTGCCTTGTTATAACTGCAATATTTGAAAATAAAAATTGTATTGGTAAAAAAAAATTATCCATAATCAAAATTTGGTGCGTTTGACTTTTTCTTTATTTGCATTTTAATACGAACAGTATCAACCCCCCCCCCCCTTCCGATCATTCAGAGTCAGATGTTAAAAATGTTCAAGTTGTGTTACGATCCGGAACCAGATTATTAATGTTATAATAACCATTTTTAACCAAAAGTACCCAAAATACCATTGAAATGTGTCTCAACACAAAGTGAAAATAACATAGTGCCACACAATTGTGGCTGACTCTTTCTTTGTGAGTAGAATTTACACATATAAAGACATAATTTACAATTCTTCTGCTAGACGTCACCACGAATTCCAACAAAAAAAAATAAAACAGTTTACTTATACCTGTGGTTAGAATGCACTAAGAAATACATAATATAATTCACAACAAGTCAAACTGGTACATTTATTGAATGTATACTGTTTAGCCAAATACATATATAGCCAAGAAAAGTGTTGCACATTTTGAGTTTCTTGACGTTATTTTTCCAAGGGCCTATCCACTACTTCCAAGCTAGATTGTGAGATATTATATAACATAAAGATAGTCAATAAACAGAATGTATTTCTTCTCTTTTGCATTCATTTTTTCTCGATGAAAGAGACAAAAAGAGACGGAAATATATTTTCATTACATGAAAATGCTCTATTTTTGATAATTGTATTTGGCCCATGGTCTTTTCCGATGTTTGTTTTCCCTTATTGATCAACATGCAATCACTAGCAAAGAAATCAAACATTTTGTAACAAGTAGAAATGCCAAAATGTACCACGAGCTGTCAAAATGTACACATGCATTTAATTTCCCGGGTATACCTAGTATATTTTCTCTTTTTGACGTCATTTCTTATTTGTTTCACCTTTTCGACGTCGTTAGCTTAGATAGTTCTCCGATGTCATCATCATCATCATCGTCAATGGCATCTTTATCGTCATTATAGTTACAATTGATGTAATAATGAATTATTTATGTGTGGTAAATTGAGAAACGATTCGTTGTATTTGTGCAGATATCAATCATGCCTGCCAATGATGTAAAATTGGGTTTGTCTTGAAATTCCACCATTTTCAATGTTGTTGAAAGACATAAGACATTGCTATACTTTTTTTGTTGAAATTCGCTATATTTCGAATCTTGTTTCCAAATACCTAGATTTTACGGACCACTAGACACACAAAATACTGGTTCCAAAACGATATGGCATAATAAGATATAATGTGAATGATTGACTACATTTGGATATCATTTTAATATTACTAAGTTTTTCCTGCCAAAGAGAAGCAGACAGTCATCTTTTTGAAATTTAAACTTTGTTATTATTTAAATCATCAAAATTCGGTGTTTTGTTCAACAATAGCAATAATATTTGCAAATACTGCAATGTTATTAGTATTGTTGGTAGTTTATGTTTATTTGATAGGAATATATGAAAATTCGTGTCTTGTTGTAATAGCAAATGATCACAAAATTTGTATTTATTAATGTAATCTTGAAGTTACTCAAACACCTTTATACATTCACATTTACATTCACATTCGCACTCATACTCACACTCATTCTCATTCTCACTCTCACACTCATACTCACACTCATACTCATACTCACACTCACACTACCAATCAATTCATCCAATGTAAGCTTAACATATGTGCTTAAAAGCAAAAACAAAAAACCACTTTCTCCTGACACGTTACTGCATATATATGTGGCATGAGTATATAATATCGTGTGTTTTGGCATCTTTGTGGTAATGTTTCTGATGTTGAATGCAAAATATAAAAGTGCAAATTGCATGATCAGTAACGAAGAGAAAAAAAAAGAGTGAATGTAAATAATTTTTACCAAATACACAGCCACGGCGCTACTACAGTTTTTTCCCTTGCTATTCATTTCGCTTATTGTTACTGAAAACTGAATAATATTAAAGTAGTTGAACAATCATTTAAATTTGTATGCACAAGTCACTAGCCAAAAATACAACCAAACTCTTCATCTTCAGATTTTGTTTTTGTTGAAATGTTCAAATGGGGAAAATAAACAAAGAAAATAGCAAGCAAAATGAAAAAATAAATAAGAGACCATGGTATTTCAGCAAGACTAATTGCGAGTGAGGTACGCTATTAGTTTGATCAAAATGCCACGCAGCAAGGTGTAAATACAATTTCAATGGCAAAAATTGTGAAATGAGCAATTTGAATTAAATTTATATTCGAAAGTATTAGTTGCACATTCATATAAATCTCTCAAGCAATCTGATTTTCAATTGAAATGTGAGCAACAACAATGTCCATCGATGAATAAGATTGGATTTGAGTTTTTGTCTGAATCATTGAAGAAGAATTATTTGCGGCGATTGTCACCAACATTGTAAGGTTTCCCTTTTAAAGAAATCTTTTTATTAATTCAATGAATTTGGCTTTGCACATTTGGTACATATCCAGATGTATACTCTTCAGTGCATTCTTTCCATCAAAATTCAGTTGTTCTTCGTCCGTCCTGAATATATGAAATATGAATACTCAAGCCTTTTAAATTCATATAATTTTTACGCAATCTATCCAATTTCTAAGTGCGATTTACTGACGGAAAAGTATTGGTAGCACCCACAATCCTGTATAAATTTACAAATTCACACAGCCGACGGGGTGGTGTGCACCAACTGCAACTGGATATTTTTGTCGTCACACTAGTAATATGAGCAACTTGGAAACAGTTATTCAATAAGCATAAACAGCTTGTGTAATACACAATATACTCGCGTTGGTATACACGCGATAGTTCAGGTTTATGTTTACGTTTTACTTTTTTTTTACTTGACTTGATTTACCATATTTTTTTAATCGTGTTTCGCGCCTATATTCAACATTACGTATCTTTTTGGTCTTGTGTGCCGATGAATGTGGTTTTTGTTACGCGAAATATAGTGAGTTTTCATGCTATGTCTATTTCACTTCATTGAATCGTCATTAGGGCGAACACCAATTGGCGGAACATAGGAAAAGCACATTTCGCAATGCAGGTCTGAATATAAAATATATTTGGATGTATTGCAATTAATTCCTCAATAAATGGCACAAAATTATTTTGCAGATTACAGGAAAAATTACTATCCATTTCAAGGAGGGAAAAATCAGCTTCCCTCTTCATTCGATATTTTAGATTTGCACTCATGACATCATGATTCTCTTTTTAATGAATACTTCGGGCAGATTCACTTCTTCTCACATAATGGTCGAGTATGGTCTTTTGTTTTTAATCATATTCAGTTGAATTTATCCGTACGCAATACTTTATGTGCAAATATTTAATGTTCGTTTTATTCGTCTCTTCGTTTTTTTTGGGTTATATCTAGAGACTATAATTTTGTTAACGTTTCGAAAGAAAAAACTGTTTATTGTATCATGATGATATTCGCCACGGCCATAATAACTTTTTCAAATTATTTAAAATCAGAAGGAAAGCTATTTCCAACAGGAATATTATCAGCATCATATTCAGTAGGAAGACACACTTTTCAAATCAACTACTTCCAATGCTCACTTGCTGTGACTTTTCCTCCGTTGTTCAATTTTCTTTGAAGCGTGCATTTCTTATAGCAGAGAAAGAGGAATAAAACCAATTTTTTGGCCTGTAAATTTGAATGATGGAGAAAATATATGAGAATCTTCTCTAGTTAATGGCGATTTCAAAGATTGCGTTCATGAAATATTTATCTTGGATTAGTTTTCATTTTATCTCATCAAGTTGAACGAAAAGTATTACTGATCAGTGATCACGCTCCTCAAAATCCAACGCACAACAACAACATAACAACAACAAAACGATAAACACATAGTCTTTTTCCCTTTCGCCAACTCTATAAAATAAGAGATCTTTTTTTTCTTTCATGGACGCACGCAGACAAATGTGTTTCAATTCAAATTTTAAATTTCCAAATGTAAACGGGTATTTTCTCTCTCGCTGTTGTTCTCTCTTTTTATCATCATTCAATTTTATATATTCACTTTGTGTCTCCCCCTCCCATTATTGTCACTAATTCGCTGAATACAATGATATTTCACTGTTTTTTTTAAATCATATATCGTTGATTTTAATCATCATATCAAATGATATTGTTGGGTATTTCAGTTTCGACTTTTTCTTCGATTAATAAATGTGTCTTTTCGTGAATTTAAATTGATCATCTTTGGTTTAATCAGAAGATGATGCGATCATTCGAAGAAGAACCGGTCGAACACAATACATAAAGATAAATACTGAACTTCCAAACCTAATATTCAAAATGGATTTTTTCTTAATTGTTACGCCATATCAGTTTGGTATAAAACAAAATATCAAATCCGAATTGATTCGAAGCGAAAGTGCACTTTAAGCTTAAAAACTTCAACATACAACTGAATAACGAAACATCAATGGCGACAGTGACGTTCAAACGAAAATTTAAATATCACACACTAACGGTTATGACCATGTTCGAATACTGATCGACACACACTAAAAGTATAAACTTAGAAATCGCAAGCTATTTTTCTTAACGATGGTAGAGGGGGTTACAGTTAATTATGGTAGGAGGTGAAGTCTGTACGCTTGTTTTGTCTACATGGTGATCGCGAAAGCCGCAGATTCGTTTGTGTTTTGTTGCGATTATGCTTTCGACGTTCAACGAAGTAGATTTTCGATCTTGGAATGGAATGTCTGCCAAAGTAACAGCAGTTGCAACAACGACCCAGTAATTATAGTTTTTTTTTATGAAATTAAATAAATAAGCACAGTTTTTTTGCTTAAAATTTCATAATTCCTTACCAGAGATTTTATTTATTCAAATATTTGATATTTTAATCATCAGAGCCATTAAGATGTAGTTTTTCCTGACATGCCATTGTAGCACATCGAATCGTTCATGAAATCAGTGTAGATCTACATCGTTCGTACACATACAAGTATCATCATATTTTGCTTGAAAGCTTAACTTAATGCCAGTTGGACTACAGTTTATTCCAACTAAGACATAGTTAATTACCTTCGTGTTGAAAAGTCTTTTACTAGCGGTTATGAATTAAAAGAAATATGCATTGATATGTCAAATCGTAGACCGAAAGTTTGTAATCATAAAAAATATTATAATAAAGTAGAGCTTGCCCGTGATTTTCCTTGTCTGCATTATTACTGGTCCTAAAATATACAATGTTTGGACTGCTCACGAATCATGTGCTTAACCATTCTACTCTACGAACAGATTTAACTAACTCAGTTAAATAAGAAAAGAAATTGATCTCAAGACTCATGCTTATCAAGAACGATTAAATGAATGAATAATTATTAACATTTCAATTATTATTATATAATAAACCTATGCAAACATTTTGAATTGCTGATTCATTTTCCTCAAAAGGAAAGCTCTCTGCTATTGACGAACGTACCATACTATCTGTATATTTTTGAAAACTATTTTATGTGTCATAGAGGGAGGGTCTCTAGAAAGGCCCCAAAACAGATTTCCCCTCGTCCTACCTCTGTGCACCTATGAATCGGTCTAACTGTTCCTACTTCGATGCTTTATATCGAGAAATTCTAAAGCGAACATAATATGACATTGGGTGTGAATTTGTTGGGCAATTGAATTATTTTGGAGACTACTCCCTTTGTCCAATGAATCGTTTCTGTCCGAATACTGTAAAATAGAATGATTTTCTATTTTCAAACAAATTATTTAGATTTACAGCATGTAGAATATTTCAAAAAGAGTCTAATTTGCTCAGTTTAGAGTGAATCATCAAAAAAGCGAGTTCATCCTTGGTTTTGAAATTCAAGATCGCTAATTATTACAGGAAGCTTTGATGCTGTATGTATTTTAATTTGTAATTTAAGAATAATTAAATATGAATTGATGCGTTAGAGAAAAAAAACGCGATAAATAACTCTAATTATTTTGGTGTTAGGAAATCGCTCAAAGGTAATGCCAATTGTTGACTTTGAATTCATAAAACAAAGGGAAAATTCTCTATAACGGTAAATTTGTGAAGGAAACGAGTTTTATTCATAAACTGATTAAAGTTCGCGTTTTTGATTAATTTTCTATCAATTAATTGCCAGTAGAGAGTAATAATTATACAATAGCTCGATTTGATCAACGATTAATTGCATATTTGGACGAAAAATGAGTGAAATCACTATGGACGGTAGACCACGCGAGTGACGCAAGCAACTACATACTACTACGCATACATAAAACTGTTGTATTTCGTAAACTCAAATACGAATAAAATGACAGTGCATGCATATTAGTGCAATGTCACAAGCCTATATATAGGGTGTTGTCTTCGGTTAATGGACGGCACCGGTTAATGGACACCGACTTTTTCCTATGCTAATGCACTGATATCCCCAATGTTAGTAGTGACAAATTTTTGTTTAATTGTTGCGTCACTTTTGATGAGACACCGAAGTGAATAGACGCATTGCATCATCACACGAGTGACGAAAGCAACTCTCGTGCGAAAAGTCTACTCAGTATATATACAGCAAGTTTCGAACTTTGTATCTATGAGTCCGAGCGATTTGTGTCATATACCATCTGAAAGGTCTTTGAAAATTAGCGCAAAAAAGTATACACACTCGAAATTTTACCAACCACAAGTGGAGATACCGCGGTGGGAAAATTTCGGCCAATTTTCAGTTTTTCGGCTATAACCCAGGTATAAAAAAGATCCAATATTATTGAAGCTGATATTTTATGATTCTACGCGTTAATACGAACCCCAACCATTAAAATCGGACCATACGTTGAAAAGTTATGGCCATATTCGTGGCGCCTCCATCTATCAATTTATAATATTTTTTGGGTATGTATGTATCAACTGAAAAACCTCTTGGAGCGGTAAAAACTCGTGTCACAAGCGAAAGCGGTGCTGATATCAATTTTGTGACGCGGCTAGCGGGTTATTTTAATTTTAATCGATTTAAAAATGTTAATATTTAAATTCCGCAGTTGAAAAATTTGGCTAAAATGTTATTCATGAAAATAAATATAATCCGCTAGCCGCGTCACAAAATTGATCAGCACCGCTTTCGCTTGCGACACGAGTTTTTACCGCGCCAAGAGGTTTTTCAGTTGATATCAATACTTTTGTATTGGAACAGTCTTAAAAACCATGAAAATGTGAATTATGGAAGATTTTTTTTTGTATTAGATAACACATTTTCGATTTAATTGTGGAACATGTTTTTGAAGCATATTGCAATATGAAAGACAATTGTCTATTTCAAATTGGATAGCTGTAAAATTGCAATTTAAATACATTTTTTCTCATTGTTTGAGCATAAAATCAGGGAAAATAGCATTTTTGGCCATTTTTAGGATGTTTTTTCACTTCCGACCTCAATATCTCGAACAAACGAATTTTCCCAGATATAACGCCATACCTTCTGACAAGGTCACATAGGTCACAGATTACCCCCCCCCCCCTTGAGTCTCGATTGAGCACTTACCCCCTAGATTTTTTGGATGAGGTCACAGAATTTTCAGTGACCATATTCATATATTTACACATATGACCCTTCGAATATGAAGCGAATTTGCAAAATATCAAGGTTTTTATCGATAAATCATTAAATCATTGACTTATAGTTGAAAACCTCTCTTTGTTATTCCGTTGGCTCCACAAAAAGATACGAAAAAACTACAATCATGCGATTGAACACCTATATTTTTGAAGTTCAAAATTACCCCTTAGAAATTTTGGATGAGGTCACAGAATTACCCCCAAAAAATCTCAGATTTCACGAAAATTACCCCCCCCCCTTGGCTCGACTATGTCAGAAGGTATGTATAACGCACATGGGTGTGAAATCAAGGCATTTTTTTCCGAAATAAGCACCCTCTACAATTCAAATGGGAAACTCTGGTCACTTTTGTAACCAGATAACAATGTGGTCACAAAAGTGACCAAAATTGCTTTTATTTGGTCACAAAAGTAACCAGATTTTTATATGGTTGCAAAAGTAACCAGATTGCTATTTGGTTACAAAAGGAACCACATAACAAAGTGTGTGAATTGAAAAAACGTTATTTTTTTATTTGAAACTTTCTTGAGTTTTCCTAAAAAATGAGTTATGATATTAACAAAATTCAATTATTATTTTCGCATATGAAGTTGAAAAAATAATCTTATTCGGTTGAACGTTATTCTTTGCATTGCTTTGCATGCTGGTTTAAAGTTGTAGTGTATAAGTGACAAACCATAATAATTAACATGAAATGATCTTTTATACAAAAACAACTCATAATAGATCATGCTTAGAATTGATATTTATCAAAATTGTCGATTTATCACGGATTCTTTATGTTTATCAGGATCAAATCTCAAAATGTGATGTATAAGTGACAATAGTTTTGCTTAACCAAATCATAATAATATGGCAACTTTTGAGTAAAGAAAAATCGTAAAAAAATTGAAGATTTAATCTAAGCATGATCTATTACGATTTGCTTTTGTGTAAAAGATCATTTGATGTGTTTCATAATGGTTCGTCACATATACATCTTAACATTTCGACCTAAGAAATGTAATTTATAAGTGACAAACAATATGAAAGGATATTTGGTCACAAAAGTAACCAAATTTAGCTATTTGGTAACAAAAGTGATCAAATTGTTATTATTTGGTCACAAAAGTGACCAGATTGAGCTTCAACTTTGAATTAATAGACGGCGCTTATTTCGGAATATTTCTCCATATAAAAATATATCCATGATAACGCATATGCAGCATTTTTCACCTATTATACCCTTAAGTCGTGGAAATTATTTTAAAAAAATTCGGCGGAAATTCATTTTTTTCGAAACTGCTCCATAAATTTTGTACCGAATGCCGGCGCCATATTGAAAAATGTCAATAAGAAACTATAGTGAACATTTAGTTCATTAGTTGTGGCGCTGTCTGTCACTGACTATCTATCATCACTGTATATTTGTATGGGAATGTCCTAACGATGATCCGTTTTGGGGCGAAAAAAAGGGATTTTTCCTACTTTTTCAAACCTCCATATCAGGGGTCATCGGAGGTCAAATTTCGATTTTTTATACTTTTTTCGCCTCTACTTTCCAAGACCTTCCCAATGATACTCAGCTCATTTTGATTGGTAATATAGTTTAAAAGTTCGAAACTGCGTTTATATATAGGCTTGTGGCATTGCAATAATATGCACTAGTAGTTGCTTGCGTCACTCGCTTGGACTGCCGTCCACAGTGATGTACGTATTATGTCCGTACCATTGTCCGATTTTTTTCAAACTTCCAGTGATTGTAGTACATGAAAAACTAAGCAACTTTTGTTCTGGAAGTTTTTGATTTGGCCGCCATCTTGGCCGTGGCCGGCCTCTAAAGGCCAAAAAGTGACCACCACGGCCACAGACACTGTGGCCGAACCACTTGACATTTCTCAGACATACGCATATCGTTTGAAAGGTATTGAGATAAGCTTCCAAATGACACCCATCTGAATTTTAAATTTTCAAGTTGGAAGGCCATTCTTGGCCAACAACTGAAAAACGTCCACTTTTTGGCAATTTTTTCTCCACTTTTTGGCCATTTGCTCGAAAATGGCCCAACTTGGGCGTACGCAGGGTGTGGCACAGGGGGCCGTGGCCCCTACCTTGGACTAAAAGCCAGAAATGTCCTCGTTTTTTGTCCTCGGTGAGCATTTTTTAAAAAATAGCCAAGTTGAAAAACGAGAACATTTTTAGTGGTTTAATGAGTTTTTTCTGAAAATTGAGCAAACATTAAAAATGAGGACATTTTGATAGGATTTATGAGTTTTTTTGAAAATTTAAGCAAAAACTTAAAAAAACGAGGACATTTTGAGAGGATTCATAAGTTTTTTAATTTCAAATTTGATATTTATTTATTTAATAATTGTTTTTAATTTTGCTTGAACAATATCGTACTCATTTAAATTCACAATTGATTGCTCAAAAGCTAGAAATTATTAGTAATGTTGCGTCCAAGTTTGGGAAAGATGTTTAGTTTTTGTCAGGTTTATTTTACACTGTTGACTGTAGGTTATGTAGCCACGAGTAAAGTGTCTTCCAATTACACTCGGCAGAAACAAAATCTATAATCATTATATGTGTTTATCTTATTGCAAAATATTCAGCGTTACTTGAGCCAATTGTAAATGTTCTGCAATCAAAATGTCTCGATCTATTTCAGTGCGCAATGCACATCAAGAGAATTTCGGCAGCTATCACTGAACATTAGGGTGCATAGATTTCTTAAAAAAAGGTGTATCAAAATCGGCGTAGGGGCGCTCTATACTACACTTCAATACGAACATTTTTTGTACTGGGTGAAGTTTTTAAGTTAATTCCTCTCGCGGCGCTGTCAATTTGAAATTTGGCTGTTTTAGGGCTGATTTTCATAAAAATTCACTCAAAATTTTCTTAGAAATGTCAAAAAAACTCCATTTCTTCTCTCTATGTATGGTAAAAAATGTTTTTCTGGATAAACTACGTCGAATATAATGATTTTTTATAGGTTATTTAAAACAATTTTAAATTTTTTATTGGCCAAACCGGAAAAGTGCCCAAAAACGGTAGTCGAATTGTCGATATACCATAATAAACATGTCGCAAAAATAATTACAAATGTATTCTGATGTGACCAAAACTACTCAATTTGATGATAACGATCGATTAAATGCCATAATAAGGCCAAAAATTTAACCAAAGATTTTATTTTATTGGGCTAATCGAATTTGAGCCATTTTCGACCAAATATGTTACAAACACCCATTTATCTATATTTTGCGCTATCAAATTCATTCAGTTTCTCCAGTTAAGTTAATTTAGAGTTTAGCAAAATCATCAAACACTCGCTTGATTGTCATAAATCCCTTAGGTTTCTTAAAAATGGCCAAAAATCGCATATTCCCAATCAGTTCAATAGTATAAACCAAGGGGCAGATCACTCAAAAGTAATTTCTAATTTCAACATAATTGCCATGTAATTTCTAGGTAATTTCCACCTAGAAAGTAATTTCTATGCAAAAAAAGTAATTTCCATGTAACAAAAATAATTTCTATGAAAAAAAAGTAATTTCCATATAAAAAAAAAGTAATTTCTACAGAAAAAAAAGTAATTGCAACACCGGAACTGTCAAATATTGTCATTTGTATACGGCACATGTTTATTTTGTATTCAATTGGTCAACCGAAGTCTATTGGATTTTACTGTTCATGAAAATTCTGTGATTTACCAAATTTATTCAAGTTATTTTAATGTATTGGAAAATTTTGTAAATAGTGCTATTTTATAATTTGCGAGCGAAAATTATCCAAACGATGCCTTTTGACATTATTGTGAAAATAACTTGAATAAATTTGGTATATCACAGAATCTTCATGAACAGTAAAATCCAATTGACTTCGGTCGACCAATTAAGTACAAAATAAACATGTGCCGTATACAAATGACAATATTTGACAGTTCCGGTGTTGCAATTACTTTTATATGGAAATTAATTTTTTTGCATAGAAATTACTTTCTATGTTTAACTTATGATGTTTAACATACATCACTTTCGATTTAAATGTTGATATTAACGTGAGAAATTGAAATGAACAAAGTGAATTACATCATGAATGCACCAAATGTGTTGATGATTTGATCGTTTTGACATATAAACGTCATTATATTTTGAAATGTAATTTCCCATTGAAATTGTAATTTCCCATATAGAAAAGTAATTTCCAAGTAATTTCTCAATTTATAAAAGTAATTTCCAAGTAATTTCTTAGAGTGATCTGCCCCTTGGTATAAACAGGGTGTTTCAGAATTAAGTACAGATATTTTTTCCACTGATTCTCGACATCAAGCCGAGAAATATATCCCATGAAACCCATGGGCGCAAATGAAAATGAACCATTTTTTTCATTTTGAATTTTTTTTCCCGATAAGCAAGTGTTCACTTTTGAGGCTCAAAAATGATTATTTTTACTTTTTGACCGGTTCCACGCAATTCGAAAAAACAATATGGCACACTGCGATGACAAGGCTCACTTTGTAGGGTTTTTTGTAGATGTGAACACAGAACAAAAAGAGATGGAAATATACATCTGTATCTATCCGTCCCTCTCCAACATTCTCTGCCAGAAAAAAAACCCTTTAAAGTGAGCCTTGTCATCGCACTGTGCAATATGGCCAGGAGAGCCTCAAAAGTGAACATTTGCTTATCATTTGCGCCCATGGGTTTCATGGGATATATTTCTCGGCTTGATGAAAATCAGCCCTAAAACAGCCAAATTTCAAATTGACAGCGCCGCGAGAGGAATTAACTTACAGACTTCACCCAGTACAAAAAATGTTCGTATTGAAGTGTAGTATAGAGCATCCCTACGCCGATTTTGATACACCTTTTTTTAAGAAATTGATGCACCCTACTGAACATCGTAAAAATGTGGATATTGTCACAAATTCTCTTTTGGATGACGTAAGAGAGATGGCTGAAAATTTGCATTAGAAAAAAAAAATCCAAGAATTGTTGAACGACAGACCCACCGTTCTAACCCAGGTTCTAACCAATCATTCGAAAACTCTTCTGATTATTGGAAAAATTCGCTGATTATTCCATACTTAGACTCGATGTCTCATTTGTTAGAATATCGATTCTCCGACAGTAATTTGCCAGCTTTTGCATTACTTTCACTTCATTTATATAACATGCTGTAAGTCATCGTATCAACGACGTTTCAATTCCAATTTTCACAATTTAGATCTGGAGAGTGAATGTATGTTGAGCGTTCAACGAGAAATGGTAAATCAAAACAAAAAAATCTACGGGAAGAAGTATTGAATAGATTTTCTCTGGATTCTGGATTAGTTTCTTAAAATAATATTCAATAATGTCTGCGAGCTTCACAGAAAACGTCCTCGTTTTTCATAGTAAAATGTCCTCGTTTTTTCGTTAAATTCGTGTTTTGCATTTTGCTTTTGTCACTCGATTTTTACCTCGTCTAGAGGTTTTTTATTTGATATAGTTACTGAGCACCACCTCGAAAATCGTCCAAAAAATTTGTTTTCCATTTTTTTTAGGAGTGATCAAACATAATTTCTTTCATATAATTTACAATGAATTAATATTTTTTGTTCAGTGTTTGCCTAATATTTTATGATTCCAGCAACAATTCCGAGCATATTTCGATCATTTTTATGATCGAATGTTGTTACTAGAACAACTTTAAAGTGTTTATATTGTATTTTATCGAAATATTTCTTGTTTTTTTCAGACAAAATTTCAATATGTCAAGTGCAAAAAACGCATCTACAAGCATAAAATCCCGAAAAACATAGGATTCTAATGATTATGCTGCACTGCTGCGTGCAAACATTGTCATTGATGCAACGTAACACCAAGGCTGGCTCCTCGGCATCAGGAATATGTCCATACAACCACGATATATTCACACATTCGGACTATGTCCATGCGGAAGTCAGCGGTGAATACGAAACTAGCTGTTTCGGCAGAAAATGTTCAAATGGTTGATGAAGAGAACCAGCGCCGCATTGTTGTTGTTGACGTGCCAGAAGTGGCTGCACATGAAACTCTTTCTTCGGAAGGAACACAACTTGTTCGAACGACGAAGAACACTATAAGACTAAAATTATTTGAAAGAATTTGAAATCTAACAACTCAAAAATTTTTAACAACTAGTAAAATTAAGCGTGTCGAAAAGAAACACCTGGGTAAACTCAAGAATGGAACAACAACCACCAATGCTCTGTTCACGCTCCCGTTAAGTGCACAATCATGCTATATTTAAAAAAAGGGACCACCTGAATAAACAAAGAGACAAAAAACAGCATGAGGTCCAAAAATGTAGCAATAACGAGTGCGTAAGCAGAGCTATGAAGCTGAAATATAGAATAAGAGAAAAATAACAATGATAAAAACAGCATGCAGAATTGCGCATTGCAAATTGCAATATTGACACTGCACATGAGAATTGTAGCAAAAAATGTGCAGTCAATTTTGTATAAAAGAACCTACGATTGGGTTCATAATTCAATTAGCCTTATCACTTCGACAAGAATTGAGTTTTGCCGTTCAAGCTTAACAGCGCGCCAGAACCTTTTCTTAAAACCTAAACAATAAAGCAATTTATCGAAAAGAATTGATCTTTGCCGTTCAAGCTATAACAATAGCGCGCCAAAGGCTTTCTTCAAATTGTACTCAACACTAAGCTAATTCAGAGAAATAAAAAACAAAGGAATTTAAATTCAAACATTGTAAGTGATTGTTTACCGTAACAATTTTGGTGCCGAAAGTGAGTCTTTCACAAATTAAAAGGACAACTATATAATTACAAAGTATCAACTGCATTCGCTAGTTCGAGATTGAGCTGGTGGATCCACGTCTTCCTGAAACGATAAAAAATTGGGAATGAATTTCAAATATTATCTGGTCTAAAGGAATTTTGAAGTTGGGTTACTCTACAACAATAGGAACCAGTACATCGTGTACATCTGAAATACTAAAGCCAAAGCATTGCCTAATCCAAACCGTCAACGGCAAAGCTTTCATCAAAAATATTCCGGAAGACGCAATCACCTGGGTAAACGGTGTTCCAATCGACAACAAAGACCAAGTGGTAGTTCGACACAAGGATTTAGTAAAAGTAGGCAGATTCGACTTCCGATTGCTGGTGAAAAAATCCCCCATCGAAACAATTAACCTAGCAAAACCTACTGCCATAGTCAAACCCAACAAGCGAAATTGAATAGACAAGCGATTCCCCAACGATATTCTAAAAATAAAATCAAAGATCCACCCAAACCTCGAGCACGCTGTCGAAATCAACCTCTATTGTAAGGAAAAGATAAATTGGACGAAGTTTGAAGCAGCCTTCCATTCAACAAAACCGGATTTAACTTGTCACGAGAAAATAAGCTGGAAGGAGTTTGAAGCGCAAGATGGAAATAACCGATGAACTAACCCGGAAATTGGAGACTGTGGAAGCAGTTAAAAATAAACTAACACCCAACTATCTTAAAACAGCCACAGTAGCCGAGCTACGTCACGATAAAGACGAAGTCGATAATTTGGTGAACAGCCACCACCAACTATACAACAATTGGGCAGCACAACCACCAGTAGAAATACTTGGCCGCGAGGAACGCAAGGAACGTATCAGTACCCTACGAGATGAAGCTTTAAAAATCCTGAACGATCGGATTTCGGAAATGGAAGCATCTCAAACACCTGACGCCCAAGACACTCCCGCTCAAAAGAAACCAGAGGTTCAAAGCCAAACTGGAGAAACATCGAGTACATCCGGAATTCAGGAGAAACCTAAAGAAACACCAGTAGTGAAACCAGCACCAGTAGTGTCTGACCCGGGCACAAGTCAAACGGCAACAACAAGTGCTCAAGCCGCTACATTGACGGAGATAACCAACTTAATAGAAACCATGGCAGAGGAATTCAAGGTATTGAAGGCGGACATTTCAACGTTAAGAACAGAGTCAGCAACAATGGATAACGATGCAAACCAGAAAATACAGGGCCTGGAGAAGAAACTTGACCGACAATTACGCGAAGCTGATCCAGATAGGGACGATAAGAAAATTTTCCAAACTGTGAGGGATGAGAATGAATTCAAAGATGCGCAACCAGGACCCTCGAACATGCCCAAAATAACCGAATTACTCAGTAAACTAAAAAATACGGTAATGAACGGTAGGGTCTCAAAGGAGAAGTTCACTGCCGAAACTCTCCGAGCCACCTCATTAAAGGGATTGGAAGCTGGAAAGAAGGGATTAAATGAAATGTCTGCCCAATTTGATGCAAATACGGCCAAATTGGAGAAAATGGAGCTCACAGACTCCCAAAGGGAGGAACTTACAAAATATAAGGAGGAAAAGGTAACCTTGGCAGCGGACTTGATAAAATTACTATCTTAGGCAATAGAGGCAAAGAAACCTACAACTCAGGAAAAAGCAGCTCCAATAGACTATAAGGGTTTGGTATCATTGGAAGAAGATGAAGGCTGGGTTGCCTACCCAGCTCCACCTCCGAAACCATCAAGAACCTTCAAAACAACATACACTAATGTTGAAGATATAGGAAGTGATGCTGTAAGCGTCATGCCGCTGAAACTTGAAACAGTTCATTTGCCTGTATTCAGTGGAGAATTGACAGAATGGGTAGGATTTAAAGACATCTTCACTACATTAATCCATGAGAACCCCCGGTTGTCAGACACGCTAAAATTCCATCAGCTTCGAAGTAAATTGAAAGGGCAAGCCCTGGACACCATCCGGGGATACCAGCTGCTAGGAATCAACTATGCAGCAGCATGGGAAAACTTAAATCGACGCTATGATCGCAAGGATAATCTAATTCAAGAATACATTCGAAAATTCTTGGAAGTGCCAGCCATCCTGCATAAGGCAAATTTACCAAGACTAAGGGCCATTGTCGACGCTACGAATCAAATGAGCAGGGCCCTACCAAGTCTTGGTGCGAACGTCCAGGATTGGGACCCCTTCATATGCCTGATAATCACCACAAAACTGGACGATGACACAAGGACAGAATGGAAGCAACATTTAGGAAGACGCACTGACGCAACAGTCAGAGAATTGGTAGAGTTCCTTGAAACTCGCGCGCTAGATTATCAGCCATCTCAGGGAGATCGCTTATACCAAATGCTGAGAGGTGGAGCCTCAAACCAACGCGCCCCAAAACGACACATGTTTGCCGTAAATGAGAAAGAACCAGAAAGGAAACGTAAGAAAAAATGCATTGTCTGCCAAGACGACCACTTTCCTTGGCAGTGTCCAAAATTAAAAAAGGAATGCACGAAGGTACGAACAGATATAATAAAATCAATTGGAGCATGCTTTAAGTGTCTACTAAAACACGAGATTGGAGAATGCAAAACAGGTGAGTGCCCTTACTGTGGGGGCAATCACAACCAAATGCTATGCTTCAAGAAAGAAAATGATGAGAAGGCAAGAAAGCCAAACGCTCCAAGGACTGAAGCTGGGCCATCAAGAGACAGAAATCAAAGGGAAAACAGCTCAAAGAAAGAGGACTGGTCGGGTGACTGGTAGAGCTGATCACGAACCGAACTCGAACTGTTCGAGTTCGATAACTTTCCAACTTTCCTGTTCGTGTTCGTTCGAATTCAATTTTGTTCGGTTCGATTTGTTCGAAGCTCAAAATATGTTGTTCGTGTTCGTTCGTGTTCGAGTTCGATATTCTAAATATCGTTCGTGTTCGGTTCGAGTTCGACATCACTTTTTTAAATGTAATAATTAAGAAATTAACGTTTCCACTTCATTGGTTGACTGTACAGATTGCCTTCATGGTTGACTGTTCATTCCACCCTATTCAACATAAGCCAAACGCGTTTGAAAAAAAATTCAGTAAAAAAATCGAAATAAATTCATTTTCCATATATCGATGAATTGTGTGAGCTTAAAATGTTATAATACCCTTTGAATGAGCGAAATGTGAAGATTAAAAAAAACGTAAATTTTTCAATTCACCCTATTCGATATAGGCCGTTTGTTATTATTTTTTGGTATTTTGATCGTTCGAATGGATTCAAAGTGTTCAATGGCACCAGATAAACTATTTCCAATCAATAAAATACCTCATAGTATCTAATTTCAAATTTTCGTTCGAATTTTTTTTCGATTTCTTTGAATCAGATGCAATACGGTAATACGGTGTATGCAAAGTATTAGTCAAAGAAAGCGTCACTAACACATAACAAGCCGACCATCAATGCACGTTAGCTAATGTCAAATGCATGTATTGACTTTTGAATGTATTGACTTTACCTTTGAATTTGTTGTTGCTTTCAGTGGCGCCGCGTGGTGTAGTTTTTGGCCAAAACTACAAATTTGGACTAATCAAATACATGCAATGGTATAGGGCATATTATCATATTGATTCTCACTTTTGGGGAATTTTTTTTGAACATTCTCTTATATTTTGGTAATTTGAATGGATTCAAAGAGTTCAATGAATCACATAAACAGATTTCAGTCATTGAATTGAATGAATTTCAAATTTCAAACGTCTAATTTCAAATTTCCGCCCCACATTTTTTTCGACTTCTTCGAAATAACATGTTTTGAATCGATTCTTGAGAAGTTTTTTTTTTCATTTTGGATATTTTAATGGTCCAAATCAATTCAAAGCGTTCAATGACACTAAAATACCAGAAAATTTAAAAAACAATCACCAAAAGTCCGATGAAAATAATCTGGTTCAAAGAAATCGATTTTGTTTTGCGGAAATTTGAAATTGGACATTTTGAGGCATTTCAATGATAAATAGCTGTTTAATTGATGCCATTGATCTCTTTGAATTCATCAGAGCCATTAAAATATCAAAACTAAAAAAAGTTGGCTTATATAGAATAGGGTCGGCTGAAAGATTCGATTTTTTCATATGGCAATTTGGAATGATTAGAAACAGAATATGTGATGCTATTGAACTCTTTGAATTCATTGGGACCATTGAAATTTTTTTGAAAAAATCGCTTATATGGAATAGGGTGGCCTCAAACATTCGATTTTTAAAAAATTAAAATTTGAAATGGCTTATTTTTAGGCGTTTAAATGATGAAATCAGTTTGTGTGGTGTGACTGAACTTCTTATTTTCATTAAAACTATTAAAAATAGATTTTGTTGAACCAAAATATTTCAATTGAGGAATGAATGTTTTTATTTTTCATGTTTTCATCTAATGAATCGATTGAATTTGTTCAGGTGGGCCTTTAAAATTAGCAAAAAAAATGTGCGATTTTTCTACTTATTTTCTAGAGGTATCCTCTAGTCTCTATCGCAGCGATTCAACAAACTCCCAGCAAGTTGCTCGCAGTCTTATATATTTGCTTTTCAGAATTGTTTTCGAACATTCTTTATGTTCGAGTTCGATACGTGTTCGTTTCAATTAGAAAAATCAGTTCGTGTTCGGTTCGACAACGTTCGAAGCCACAAAAACGTGTTCGAGTTCGTTCGAGTTCGAAAAAAAACTCGAACGAACTCGAACGAACACGAAAATGTTCGGTTCGTGATCAGCTCTATTGACTGGCCCCAATAGCAACTAAATCAAGTAACAAAAGCAATAAATCAGGTTGTTTTGGGCACGGCCAAGGTGACCATGAAGGGAAAATTGGGAACCAAGTACCAATTCCGTGCACTATGCTCACAGGTAAATTTGATTTCAAATCGAGTCTTACAAAAATTGGGGATAAAATCATCCTCTGGGAACACGACGTTCCTCGGCATCGGTGGAACTAATTTGGGGTCTTCCCTCGGCGAAGTCACAGTAGGTATAATACTAAAAAATGGAGAGGAAATTAGAGAAAATTTCTATGTCGTAAAAAATATTACAAATTACTCACCGAGACCCGGAACACCGCCAATCAACTGGGAAATGGCACGAGATCAATTCGCAGATCACGAATACGAAAGTCCAGGTAAAATCGACGCACTCCTGGGTGTCGGCATCTGGATAAAAATTATTGAAAAGGGAATTATAAAGAAGGGAAATCAAGCGTTAGCCCAAAAAATGAAATTGGGTTACGTAATTTTTATGGATCATCGAGATCCGTACGGGATTGAGAATCCTTACATCGGCGCAATAAGTAAGAGACCATCAATCAAACAACGAGAATCATCAGGAAGATACATAGTTCGCATCCCTTTCAGGGAAACTATTAAACATTTGGGAAATTCAAGGAACATGGCGTTGCACCAGTTTTTCGCCATGGAAGGATGGATGAAGAAGAACATGGAATTTGCTACGAAATATAGGAGTTTCATGTCGGAATATGAAACGCTAGGACACATG